>PVKE010006973.1:0-52336 GCA_004027555.1 Craseonycteris thonglongyai | reverse complement strand
TATGGAGGATGACTTCTTGTGGCAAGATGAAGGGGAAGCCGAAGCTGAAGCCACACCATCTGATTCGGAATTGGATCCATATGATGACTGTCTTACAAATGTACCACAAGAGGTCATTGATGAACTTATGATGTCAGAAGAAGCACATGATGAGGATTTTGAAGGATTTTAAGCTCACAATGCTCCTCTGCCTAGAAAACCCTCTTATCATTCCAGTCAGCCACAAACAAGCGTTTTCTGCAAGTTCTTCATGTAATTTTCTTTCCAGATGATGCCATCATTGTTAATGTTCTCTTTTGGATTTCTTGTTTCTCGGTCAAGTTCATGGCATTTTCATTTGTGAAGAGACCTTCCATTTATCGTGTCAATGTACGGTATATTACGGCATGTTCGAAAAATGTCATTCATTAAAAATTTAATTAAAAAAAGAACTGGTGTTGCCTCGGAAGTGGGGGGGTAGTCTTATACAGCGAATATAGGCCTAACCCTATGTTTTAACTGTAAAATTAGGGGGTCGTCTTATACGCCCGGTTGTCTTATATGCCGGAAAATATGGTATAAATTCTCCATTTACGATATATTGCTTTCTTTCTTGCCCCTGGGTGGATCATGCCCATTGCCCAGCCCTGGTCCACCGTTCTACAGAACACGAAACAGCATAGCCTTGAGACATACGGATATTTATGTATTGAATTGTTCTGTCTTTAATTCCGTGTAGGTTGAGCGTCTTCCAATTAAAGTCCCGTTTTAGAATGCTTCACTTGTAGTGAGCTTGAACTAAAGGCAGAATGTCAACTTTGACACCTTAACATTTCACAAGGAGGAAGGATCCAAAATCCTGTAGAACATCCATGATAAATCATTTTAACTCAGACATACACACAAAAAAATGCAAAGGGTATGAAAAGGAGACTAAAAGGGCTTTTTGTTTTGTTTTGTGCTCTTGTTTTAAAGAAGGCTCCACAGAAATGCGGTGCCCCACGGGCTTCTGGGGGAGGCTTTCATGTCTCAGCACGGTCCTGGCCCCTCCACCCCGGGGTCCCCCCCAGGTCCCCAGGATGCCCAAGAACCGCCTTTGTGCTGACTCACCCCTTAGGTTTCTTACATTCACAGAGATGGTGACCTCAGCAAACTCCTTCCTTTCATGCCCACTGAGACGCTGATTAACACTATTTCCACATATTTTCTGTCTCGTTTAGCTTTTAGCTGTTTCATTGAAGAGTCCTATGGAGCATCAAGGACCTGTCCCCTTGGACGCCCAGAGCGTCTAGAGAACGTGTTTCCCTTCCCTTCCTGCAGCCTGACTCCCGGGCAGCCCGCCCTGGGTCGCACCTTTATGCGTTCACAGCTCTGTGCGCGTCTCCTTGCACAACAGCACCTTCTCCTATTCGTGTCTCTTTCTCAATGTACTGTCGGCTTCCAGAAGCTTCTCTGCTCTGTCTCCTGTCATAATCCCCAAGCTTCACCCAGGTATGCCGTAGATACCCCTTCTTCTTCCTTTTCCCTACCCCATCTCCCGTCTAATTTCTTTCTTTATTCCTTTAGCGAGTATTTCACGAGGGCCAAACTATGTGCCTGACCGATGTAAAGCAGCCCTTAAAACAGTTTGCTGAAGGTGAATGAGAGTGAGAGGGTGATGCGGATGGGGAAGGGAGGTCACACTGAAGCCAGACTTGAGACATTTAGTTAGGAAAGCCCCCTGCCCCGAAGAATCTAGAAGTTGCCCCTGCACTGAGGCACTCAGTTACTTCTTTTGGGTCTTTCTCCTCCTCCTCTGTCACTGTCCCCACTGTCTCCCTTTTACTCCGTGGAATGATTCCCCCTAAGAAACCATCCTGAGCCAGTCCTGGGCCTCAGGCTCTGCTTTCAAGGGAAAGCAGACAGGGATGTAGGGGACTGTCACACCAGCCTCCCCGTGTCCCTCTCTGTACTGTGATTTTTAGTCTCGGATCCTACTGCTAATTGCCTCGTTTTCACTAAGGTTTTCAAATTAGGGTTCTTTTAAATTTATTTTTATTGTTTTTGACAGAGAGAGACAGACAGAGAGATATAGAGAGAAGGGGGAGGGCCCCGGACAGTCTCCATAGTTGCACATCATTGGTTTTTCCACATAGTTTCATTCCACAGGTGGGAGGGGCTGCACAGGGCAGGAACTGGGCCGGGGTCTCACCCCGGTGAGAACTGAACTGGGGGCACTCCCCAGCTCAGCATATGGGTCCACACAGGCCGGGGCCGGGACTCAATCCTCGGTCCCCGGGGCTGCAAAGTGAGCGCCTAACCCACTGAGCCATCCTGGCTTCCTCCAAATTACGTTTCTGAGAGAATCTTATTTTCCCTGGTCCTGTTTTCTAGACCAGACTCCTCGTTCAGTCACGGGGAGCCCGAGGGTGTTTTGGGGCGGGGCGTGTGTGCCCACCGCAGTGCAGTTGGCTGCGCATGGCTGTGGAGGGCACACCGGGGGCCGCCCTCCCCGGAAGCTACTGACACAGCAGTGATTTCAGAGGGCGCCGAGGCTCCGCAAATGTAGTGTGAATTGACTTCTTTCAACCTTCCTGCACAGGAGGTGCTGTTGTTCCCACCATCAGATCAAACGCCCGAGGCTCAGAGAGGTTAAGTGACCCACGCAGAGTTGCACACACATTCACGGTGAGGTCTGGGCTCCCATCCAGAACGTTCTAATCCCAGAGTTCTTTTCATCACACCATCAGGCATCTCCAGCATGACTAGTCAGGAGCCAGTCGTTTCAATGTAGAAGCAATATGCCCCTTGTTATTTCACTCTTATGTGTGGAAACGCGAGTGATGTCCTGAAATGCGCTCATGCTCGTCCTTGGCCCTCCTCATTGAGAGGGCACATCGGTAAGGGAAAAGCCACAAGAAGTCAGCTGTAAGCCATGTCTCTGCGGTGGGACCAGAAAGGTGGGGGGCTAAGCGGTGGGGTAGGGGAGGGCTTGTCATGAAGTCGCAAACATGCAGGTAGCGGGGGCATAGTTCCCTGGCCCAAGGCCTCACTCATTCCGAGAGGACGGACATCGCGCCACCTCAGTATGAAAGCCTAGAAGCAAAGCCATGTCTGTGAGAGTCTTTGTTGACCGGAGACCCGTTTTGTTATGTGAAGCATCGGGCCTCCAAAAATACACGCAGTACCTGGCAGGCCATTTACTGTCTGAAGTGAAAGGGAATGTATTGCTTTCATGTAACAGAGACCCCAGGGGGTAGATGCAACTTCAGATCCCTCTAGAGTCCGGATCTAATAACATCAGCCACACTCAGCTCTTCTGTCCCTGAGCTCTGTCTGCCTTTGATTGGTTAGATTTTTGTCCCTGCTGGATGGAAGCAGCCATTTCAGACCTACCCCTGTCAGGTTTCATGTCCTCACGATCAGATCCAAAGTCTATTTCCCGGGGGCCTCAGCACAAACCTCAGGGGATGCTCTTGATTCCGATGGATGATTTGCCCACCCCTGAACCAGTCGCTGTGGCTAAAGAAATGGGTTTCTGATTGGCTGGGGACAGTGTCAGCTTTACCTAAAATGTGCCACCAGAGAGTGACAAGTGCGTGGAACCCCTCACAAAATCAAGGTCATTTCATCACAAGAAGAGACAGTAAACTCAGGGTCACCTAAATGCACACACACCCACCGCACACCCCACATTACTTTCACAAAGGAAGTTGTGATCCTAATGCTCTGGCATACAATCAGGTTCAGAAGCTTGTTGGACTTTAGCCAGCTTGAGATATTAAAAATAATTACAGGTTGAGAGACCCAAAGATGGAATGATAAAAGCAGAAGATTCATCCAATTGAGGCCAGTCTGAATTGTTCTCTTAACGCCCATTGGCAACCCCCTCCCTTGTTCTTCTCCACACCCAGCTTATTTGAAGCCTCCTCTGGGTAGCGTCCCCTCATTCTCAGTCAAGGTCCTGTCCTCTCATAATACCTGCAGTCATTTACGGTGTTACAAAGGGACATGTCAATGAGCCGCCTCTTAGCAAGCCTGAGGCTCACGTTCAGGATGGACATTGGATTCTCTTGTCCACAAGAATCGAGTCACACTCCAGCAACACAGGAGGAAACCCACACATTCCAGTGTGCATTTGTCCTAAGAAAGTGTGTGCCGACATTTTCAGCAGCCAGGTGGGAGAGCCTCCTTAGGACATGGGATGTAAAGTGGTGGCAGCTTGCTTGGAAGAGAAGAAAGGAAAATGTCATTAATTAATGACATCCTCTTTCCACCAGCTGAAGTGTGGCATTTGGAGTCAGACAGGTGGGAATTTAATTTCTATCTCCATCTCCACCTGTATGACCTTGGAAAAGTTACTTAACTTTCTAAGCCTGAGTACTCTCTTTATCTATAAGATAGGAGTGACTGTCCTTTCCTACAAGGGCCATTGTGAGGGAGACTGGATGGAATGGAGGACAGAGCAGGCAGTGTCTCTAGGTTTACGGCTTTGAATTCAGATCTACAGGATCAGGGCGTGTAGGACCCTCTGCTCCACAGTAACAATGGTCACTGTGCTGGTCTTGCTCAGAGCACTGAGTTACCTGAGTCTGTGAGAGCGTCGTCCGGGCTGGACCCACCGATGCTGCACAACCCAGCGCCCTCTCTTCACAATCCATCGCTTGTCAAGACAAATGCTCAGGCCATGTTCATATTTCTCAAGATGACCGTGTCATTCATATTGGGGCGCCTTGGGGTTGGTGAGACCCCAACCCAGTCTGGGCCCTCCCTTCAAGTAGGTGATTTGTGGGAAATTCTCAGAAACAGGCTCATCCCATGCAACAGTGGAAGTTCTAGAATGTTCCACCTGATGAGGCCACTTCTTGACTTTCTGTTTTTGACATTCATATTTACTGGCACCATAGTGTCTCTCAGGCTCCTTGATGAGGTTTCTGAACCCTCTGCTCTCTCCTACCCCCGGCGTTTATGTGACAGTCCTACACTGGGGGCCATCTCTGTAGCTTTCTCAGCTTAACTCTCATACTTCCAGCCACACGTTGCCATTTACACCAACCCTGCAAGTAGGTCGTGGGTCCAGTGTGCTGTTCCTACCTGCCACTCATCTCACTTATCTTATGTCTGGGTCATAAATACCAAAATGCACAGTGACTTTTTTCATGACATCTGCACTGAAAAGAGGTAATACAAATTTAAATGGGAAAGGACTGTGCTGGGCACGATGCTACGAGGCTAGAGGGTAGCAGACAAAGGCAGAATGCTAGTGAGATGGGGTGGCCCATGTGGTAAGCACGGATCGACACATTTTTTTCTTGCCAAGATGCCTGGCCTCCCCAATGGCCTTAGATACACGTTCCAGCTGCAGGTTGGTGAGGCTAAAAATAACTCTCAGGATGTCTGTGAGATTCGTTTTCTTCCAATATGTATTCTTAAACTACCCAATCCCTTCTTCCTTAAACATACTTGAGTGAGTCTCTTTTCCTTGCCACCAAGAGAGCCCCAGCTGACACATGTTAAAGCCACACCCCAACCTCAAACCAGCCCCAGGTTCAGATGTAGATCCCGGCTGGTGGTCTGTCCCTTGAGCAGCATGGGAGGGACATTAACCATGCTGACTTTGGTGTCAGACCACACAGATATGATTCCCAGCTTCTCTGTTTATTTGCTGTGTGACCTTGGCAAGTTCCTAACCTTCCCTGTGCCTCAGTTTGCTTATCTATAAAATAAAGCTAATAACCCCCACCTTATTGTATTATTGTGAAAACATAATGAGTTAATACACAACGTGCTCAGAACACGAGCCAGCCCAGAGTAAGCTCTTAGTGAGTGTTGGCTCATTTTATCCTCGGACTGCAATCCTGCTGCCCACAGATTTAGACACAGACGCAATGGGCCCAACATGGCCAAGTAGGGCAGAGCACCCACACTGTCACCGACATGTGGCCCCAGGAAGGCCTGCTGAGGGGGCAGCGTTCATCCCTGCCACATACCCCACATCAAGCCAGCCAGGGTTCTGTTCCAATGAATAAAAGAACTTGAAGACTGGGGCGCTGGGCTTGAAAGCTGGTGCTCTTCCCAGCTTCAATTCCTCAGATAGCATCTAGAGACCGGCTGAGAAGTGACAGTCCCACCTCAGCAGGGACCCGTGGGATACACCACTGGCAGGGACTCTTGTTACTCCCAGGCCCTTGAGTTTTAGCATATTAACTGGGTCCAGAGTCGCTGGGGTGTATCATACTCGGCTTCCAGACGCCATGTGTACAGCCCGCTGGAAGCTCGGCGGGGTCTCAACAATGGATTGTGTCAGAGATGGGTCAGCTCAGCAGGGACCCCCTCGGCCCCTCCAAAAAGCAGAGGCCTCATTGAGCTGACACCTCGAGCAAGGGGCAACTGGCTGGCATTGTGTCACCATGTCCAGGGACAGCATGCTATTAAGCCACTAGAACTGTCTAGTCTTGGCCCAGATTCTATGCTGCCCCTCAGTTCAATAAAGACAGAAATGATGGCCCTGAGACTGGAACTCTGCCTGGTCCCTTGGACGCCTCTCCCTGGCTGTCATGCTCCTCGGGGCTGAGGCGGAATCATGGCACCCCCGTCCCCAGCCCCCAGTTTATGACTCCTGAATGCTGAGGCAGAAGTGAGTTGGGAACGTCTGCAGTGCTCAAAAAGCATCTGGCCATGCGTGCACAGATGAAAGACTGGGATGTAAGTCTTCTTACCCAGAAGCGGTCACAGAAGCTGCCCTCACTCCCAGCTGGAACACTCTTCCAGCACCTCATCGCCCATTACGATGCTGTATCCTTAAATCCCAGCAAACATTTTATGTATCCTCTTCCAGGACTGGTCCCAGGCGGGCCAATTAGCCAAGCGCCATTGTTATACTTTGATGTTGATCTCTGTAGCCTACCATGTTGATTATCGCTTGGTCAATTGTGTGATTGTATTTTTAATATGTGATTATGCTTGATATCACTACCCTCTTCCCCTATAAGCTTTACTGTGGCCAGAAACACGTGATTTTGGCTCATCATAGCATCTTGAATGTCCGGCAGAATGGATGGAACATAGATGATCTCAAATGTACTTGCCAACTGAATGAATGGTTAAATGAGCAAAGGAGACGATTGTGCACTACACATATGTTCACTGCAACCTAGTGTTATAGAAAAAGGCTGGAAAGCCAATAGCTGGCTTTTATAGATTCCAAGGTTGGCCAAAAACAGCTGGGAGGGAGACGGTTTAGGAGACACATGAGTTCTCCAATTATCTGTATGAAGTGCTGATTTCATCAGACAATGTTTCCTTGTTCTCCTTTTAGTAAACAGGCTTCAGAAGGGAAGTACATTTCCACAGATATTTACCATTTCATAGATGGATTTCTTTTTTTTTTTTCTAGAGCTGATGAGTGAATGCCCATTTTTTAAAAAAGGTAATTCAAATGGAGGGTTTTTTATCCTGCTAAAGCACTTGTTTACTGTGGTATTTTCCCCTTAATTGTGCTGAGAAAAATAGAGACCTCTGTGTAATGGTTGAGTGATGTGCAGACCTTGTGGTGTCCTATGGAGGCTGGTTTGTACAAAAGGACCAGTGGCTTTTAGAGATGTGACTCAGCCTCCACGTTGTTTCCATTGTGGTTGGTTTTTCTGTGTAACGTGAACCACACGCCCCACTCTCTACATGCATGTGTTGTTTTGAAGCATTGTCTGATCTAAGTATAAGGCCAGATGGTACCTGCAACACTCATACAACACACCAATGGAGGGGTCGTGGGTCTCTCCATAAGACAAGTTCAAATACCGAAGAGATCTTTAGGGGCTGGAAAGCACATTTCAATGCCCACATTTTGCATTATGCAGAAACTACCAAACCCAAGTGTATAGATTTTCCTTTTTATTTATTTATTTTGTCTTATTTTTGTTACTCAGATTTTACTATGCCAATGTTTTCCACCGGTGCTCTATCTTAAGTAGTGTCATCTCCTCCTTTGAATGGCTTAATGGGAAAGCAGGGAGGTCACAGAGAAGCATTCACCACTCACTCATTTCCTTGTTCACCTGCTCAGTCACTCATCTGTTTGCTCCAGTATTTGTTCATTTAGTCAGCAAAGGTTTACCTGAAATCTTCAAGCTGTGAGGCTGACTGGGAACTCTGAGGGACATTGTGGTGCCATGGTTCCAGGTGCCCTTGACCACATGAGAAAGACCTTGCACAAGCTCCTCTTCACACAGTCGGTGGACACTGTGGTCCACAGGGGTGGTCACTCTCTTGGCGCATCTCTCCTCTAGTCACCAGATCCTGGTGACAGGGCTGCACACATAAACTAGAGGGTCTGACCTCAGATGGAAAAGGCAGGCAAGTCAACAGTCACAACTCCGTGTGGCCCGCGGGAAGGGAAGGTGTGGGCAGAGGAGGACCAATGAGAGGACTGTCGCCCAAGCTGACCCCTGATGGACACGTATGAGAGAGCGTGGTGAAGTGGGGGTGGAGAAAAAGCTCAAGAGAGTGGATCAGCTACGTCTGGATTTCTGTAAGTTCTTCCATAGAGCATGTCTTGATGATAATAACAAGAAGTCAGAGAATGGTTCTAGACTTGGGACTGGACATCTTTTTTATTACTCAAGACACAGGCTTGACAGAGAATCAGTATGCTCGTCCCTCCTTTCTCTTCTCTCGTCTTCCTTGTGACCTCTGCTTTGTCCCTGCTGAATCGCATTCACTGAGAGGCCTGGGGCACGCATCTGTGACTGTGGTCTCGCCAGGGCAGTGCACAGCTGGACACCCACTGGCCATCTGCAGAACTTGACCAGGAGTGCAGGCTCAGCACATCCGGGGCACAACAATGGCGAGTCTTCACAAGCAGGAAGCCCCCCACCCCCCAGCGCCTGCTGCTGATGCTACAAGATGGGCAAAGCCAACAGGCAGCCACTGTCCTTCAAACGGACAGCTGGAAATAAGCTGGTGAGGACAGAGCTTCCTGATGGGGAAGTTGAAATTGAATCAACTTCATGAGGAGTGCGGTGGCTTCGGGGTCCTGTGTATTGAGCTCCAAGCACGGACAGATAAAACCTCCAAAGGTGGACTGAAAGGATGTTAGGGAAGCAGATAAGGCTCCAGGGGGCTTCCTGTGCTTCCTATCTACATAGAACATCACGTTATCAGCACCAACTCACTTGTAAGCCCAAACCCAACATTCAGGAGCAGGACCGTCTTTTCAGACAGTTTAAGACAAGTGGACCCTATTAACTGGGGACAGATAGAAAGGAGATAAAGTAGTGTATAATGAGAGGTATGCAAATGAACCCCCACAGTCTTGTACTAGAAAAGATGTTTATACAAATCACTAATATACATGTGGAGCCTCAGAAAGCTGTTTCTGTCCAGTGCCCGTGGAAAGTCACTCTCTGCGCTACAAAGAATTCCAGGGGCCTTGAGACCCCTGTTCAGAGTTACTCCATTCAGAGACAACGTTCACTATTGCCTGAAACTTTTATTTAGCACGATGTTGCTGAAAGAGGCAATAGAAAGAAAGAGAAACCAGTGATTTTCATAAACCTAGAACTTACTGGACAATGCTTTTCACATACCTTCTTTAATCATCCTCACAGTCTTGCAAGAGAGAGAACATGGTTCTAATTTTACAAACTAGAACCTAAGCTAAGAAAGTTATTTCTTCAATTTAATATCTTGACTTTTGTGTTTATGTGGTCACACTCTCTGGCCTTCGTGTGTGTCTTCTATTTATGACGTCAAGTTTAACAGAGAGAGGAAAAATAATGTCATGAAGATGATATGATTACATTTCTGGAAAACCTAGTAAGATCTATTGAATCTCCAATGTGTACACCATTGTATGCACTAGTAATTTCAACAGTTATAACATAAATACACAAACATCAGTAGCTTTCTCATCATCAAAACTGAAAGAGACTAACCCCCATTCACAATTGCAGTGGTATCAAACAAATACAAGGAAACTTAGAAAGATGCATATGATTCTTATGATAAAAGCTGAAAGGACCTAGTAACCTGAAAGAATGAGCAAAATGAAGAAACTGACCTAGTGTGGGATGAAAGGACAGTCGATGCTGTGAAGTTGGCTAGGAGTCCATCCTCAATCTGCAAATTCAATGCAATTCCAATCAAAGTCCCAATGAGTTTTTAACTGGTAATTATTCTAAGGTTCATTTTGAAAAAAATAAATATGCAACAATGAGAAAGGCATCTCTGAAATGGAGTAGTCATGAAAAGACAGTTTTAATGTCATAAATTAAAATGTATTATAAAACAATCTAATTAAAACAGAAATTGACAGAAATTGGCAAACTGATGAATGAAAGAGAATCCAAATTAGAGCCAAGTCCACATGGGAAGTTAGTCTGTGACCAAGGCAGCATGGAAATCAATGAAGAAACATGGATTATTCAATCCATTGTATTGGGACAACTGGCAAGCCATTAGGAGAAGAAAAAATTAATCAGGGCCATCCTTTACTTCTTACATCAAAATAAATTCCAAGTCAGCAAAGCCTTAAATGTAAAAACGGGCAAAACAAAAACACAGCCATACCAATACTTCAATAAAGTAAGTTTATTGTCACAGTTTGAGTAAGAAATGAGGCCTTGCAATATGGCGAGGCAAGTAGGGGTTTGAAAGGGTAGCATAACTGTGGGTGAAAGTGAAGACGTGCTGTTGATGAGCTTGGTGAGTGAGTAGACGCAGAGCAGCAGGACCGTGGGAAGGAGGGCGTAAAGGTGACTGGTTTCTCTCTTGGAAGACACCGAAGGCACATTGATGTCATAACCCAGCTCACAGTGAGGGAAGTTACCAAGGTAAGTGAAGACTAATCAGAGATATCCACCCAGGGCCACAGCCCCAACCCTGTCACTGATTCGCAAAGGAACCTAGACTGGAGGCCACCTGCTTCTGGGATCCTGTGCCCGGGGTATTTAATGAGATAGATGAGTAGACAACATGATATTGAAAGTACCTCTCATATTTATAACCCCCGTGACCTTGACATAGTAAATGCAGCCCAATATCCTTGTCTCTAAATGGACAATTTTATGGACAAGCATAGAAGATACTGATAGCAACATACTCAAAGTATTCTCTTATTTATTATCTAATTGAATTCTCAAAATATTCTGGTACAGTAAACATTGCTGGGGCCATTTTTTCTCCTTTTGCAGAGTAGTTCAGAATTTACTGAACTATTCAGAACGAATGAACGTCAACATTTCTAAAGAGAGGAATTTCATTCCCATTGCATTAATTTTGCATTACTTTGTAAATTGTCATAAAATTGATATTTACTTGAAGTTATTTATGAGAATACAGACATATTTATTATGGACCTCTTGAAAACTTTTTGTTATTAAAAGGACTTAACAAAATTGAGGTTAGATTCTGGGCTGAATTTTAGCTGCCTCCAGCAAAATGTAGTTCCTATTTTTAAAAGCTTAGGGAAGATTTGGAAGCATTCTACAAAAGAAGAAAAATGAGAAAATCTGGGCTAGAAAGATAATTGTGCTTATTAGTTTCCTTAAATTGAAATGCTAAAACTTTATTGGAGAAACAGTTTCTATTAATTAACTTGTGCTTTTTCTTCTCCAGCAAGGTTATAGCCATCCAAGTTAAAACGAAGGTTAAAGTAGTACATACCCTTGAATGGAAATACAAATTAATTTTATTTGTCCCCAATTAAATGTTACCTGCAACTTTCATCTAAGCATTCATTTCTATTTATAACTAGAGGAAAGCTATTAATTTTGTCTTTCTCGTGCCTCTTAAGTTTTTTCAAAGCCATATTATTCCTGGATGTTATTTGAGATTAAAAAAAAAAAAAGAGCAAACAAGAGTTTTCATTTTAAACTCTGATTCTTAATCTGTGACCATTAATTATGTTTAATTTCTCTTCTTCAAAGCATTTTCCCTCCAAGATTCTTTTCTTCTCCCAAAGAAAGAGGTTCCCAGCTGCTCTGTCCAAACACAGCATGTGTAAGATCTGAGTTTGTGTCTCACCATACGGCCCTAATTGTTCCACAGAAGCTCCGTCCATGTTCTAATGTTTATTTCGTAGGGAGTCTAAACTTTGTAACTATTTATTTTTATGGGTAACTTTCAAAGCAAACATATATAACAGGACACATTTGCTTAAAGTTGTTCAAATTTATGAATTTAGGCATTTCCAAAACTCAAAAGGTCATCTCTAAGAAGCAAAATAGGGTGATATATTTTCCTGAACAGAATAAAATAATCAAATGAGGTAGATGCGCATCACCTGACTTCAGTGATGCGACATGTTACTAAGAAAACAACAGTAGCTTTGGAGCCGGGCAGGGCTGGCATGAAATCTGCCTCCCTCAAGTACGTATAGGTTGTGTGACCTGTAAGGGTTTTCTTAGCACCTTTGAGCTTTGTTCTCATCTGTATTAGGGGGCGGTAAGAATTGCTTCAGAGACCCTGTCTTCAGGGTCTTTGTTTTCCTTCTATAATGGATTATTCTTATTAGAATAAATCTGGGGGAAAAATCTGGAGAAGCCAGGATGGCTCAGTGGGTTGAGCACTCGCTTTGCAGCCCTGGGGACCAGGGAGTGAATCCTGACCCCGGCCGTGCAGACTCATATGCTGAACTGGGTGGGGTGTGCTTCCCATGTGGGAGGTCCCCAGTTTGGTTCTTGCCCCTCAGTTGGGCCCCTGCACGGACCCCGCCCACCTGTGTGGAATATGACTATGTCACAACTAATGACGTACAACGATGGAGATGGCTCTGGGCCCTCCCCCTTCTCTCTGTCTCTGTCAAAAACAATAAAATAAATCTTAAAACAACAACAACAACATCCACTCTTGATCTCAATTGTCCTTTCCAGTGAATGTTCTATTTATTGCTTTTCTCTATTTACAAAGGCCCCCCCCAAAACAGAATTTATTTGTAAAACACTGTGTATTTATTGTCACATGTTGAAACTTCAGTCACCATCAAAGCATTGTGTGTTTGAGGCAATAGACCTTTGAGATGCTTTTTCCAGTGCTCAAGACAGTTTTTGAACTCAACGGTGACTCCTTTTAGTGCTGCTGCTTCTTTTTTTTGTTTATTTTGTTTTGTTTTTTGCTTGGTTTTTGTTTCACTTCTTCCATATTGGCACCATGTTTCCCTCTGAAAAATTTTTTTCATCCAAGGAAACAAAAACTATTTGCTCTGGGTGAGGTCAGAAGAACAGGGAGGGTGGGGCACAGGAGTCACGCTGTTTTGGTCAAAAGTGCTGACCACTCAGCAGGTGCATTGTCACGCTGCACGGTGTTCGTGTAAATCACCTGTCATGAAAGGAGCCGGTACTACAAGGAGCTCACCCTCCAAAAGATCGTTCTGGTTTTTGGGGGGGTCTCCGCTCATAAAAACAGCTTGGAATGCTTCACTTCCTTTCGTCCCATTGCGTTTTCTTGTCTGCCTTCTCTCCCACTTCCATGCACGGTCTCCCCACAAGCTCTCCGCCCCTTTGCTTATCCCATCGTTCTGGCCTCCTTGCTGGTGGCTGACAGCCCCGCACTCTGTCCTCCGGGATGCTGCCTCCTCTCTCTGCCCCAGAAACATGAGCAAGAACACTGGTTTCCTTCCCATCGCGACGGCTGTTCCCTGGCTCTTCGCTGCGGCCCTTTCTGCCGCCCAAACCGTAAATCCTGGAGTGCTTCCAGACACCTGCGGGCCCCTTTCCTTCTCAGAAATGTGAATGCTCTCTATCCGCTGACGGTGAGCTTAGGCCACCACCTCCCTACTGCTCTCAGCTCTCGACTCATGTGTCCCACGGCCCTCATGACATCTCTATTACACATCTCAAGGCATTTCAAAGCACACCTGCTCAAGAAAAGCACCTGCTTTGACCTTAGTCTTTCCCTTCTGAATAAACCACACAGCCTCCAAACCAGATATGAAATATCAGATTCAGGCTGACTCCTCCTTATTCCTCATCTGTTACACCAAAGTCCTCCCCAAGTCCCCGCAGGGTGTCTTCCAAGCATGTCCTGGCGTTTCCCTGTCTGTACTCATCCAGCCACCCTTCCATCTGCTATGGGCTGGAGTCCTGACCCCCAGCGCCTTGAGTGTACCTTACTAGGAGATGAGGTCTTTTCAGAGGCTATTAAGCTAAAATGAGGTCATCAGAGTGAGCCCTCACCAATGTGACCGTGTCTTTATAAAAAGGGGTATTTGGAGACAGACAAGAACATGGAAGAATGCAGAAGATGAAGGCAGAGATGGGGTGATGCTTCTCCAAGCCAAAGAATGCCAAAGATTGCCAGCAAACCTCGGAACCCAGGGGAGAGACACGGCTCAGCTTCTCCCTCACAGTCTCCAGAAGGAGCCGGTCCTGCTGACAACCGGAACACAGGCGCCTAGGCCCCTGAACTGTGAGGAATTAAGTCTCCATGGTTTACACTACTGAGTTTGTGTTACTTGGTTATAACAGCCCTAGGAAGCTACTACAGCGCCTGACCTGGCTTCGTGCTCCTAACTGGCTCCAGCCTGTCTGTTTCTAGTCTATTCCCTTGCACAGCAAGAGCGGGCTTTTAAAAAGCGGATCCCATCATGCCACGTCCTGTGCAGATGGCTTTTTGTTGTATTTAGAATAAGATCCAGACTCCATATCCTGTTTTAGGAGAAGCCCAATATGATTTGATGCCACCTCATCTTTGAACATCATCTCAAGAGGTTCTCTTCTTCTCTCACGATGGTCAGTCACATTTATCTTCTATTACTCCGTAGAATATTACAGAAGTTTCTGCTTCAGCACCTCCATGCACGCTGTTTCTTCCACCTGAGAGACGAATGTTCAGGTGATGCTGCTTTCTCAGCATTCAGTTGTCTGCTTAAATGCTGAGATACGTTATCAGAGCACCCCCCCCCCATTGGCTATCTCAATGTACCCCTTTTATCTCCAGCTCAGTATTATATAGATTGTTCACTTACTGAATAAGCTTTAGCTCATTTATGTGTGTGTAATGCCTGTGTCTCTGAAAAAGAAAAAGTATCAGAGTCTATGATCCTGCCTTCATATTCACAATTTATTACCAGTATCTGACATATGAGTGGCCGCTCAAAACTTTGTTGGATGGATGAATAAATGAATGGCTGTCAATAGTTATTTCTCAAAATGAGCGTGTACTTCAGTCACTCAACACATTTATCGTGCACTTTCTCTGGACAGGCACTCTTCCAGGCACAAGGAACTCAGCGTGGACAACATAGACCGAGTCTTAGGCTGGGAAAGCAGTGGAAGTAAAGGCATACACGTGAAGGCTGTGAGAAAGAAGCCCACCTCGTATGTAAGGAATGGCAGAAAGCCCACTGAGGCGGGAGCGTGTGAAGGGTAAGGATTTGAAATAGGGGGAATCGGAAGGTAGAGGAGACAAAAACAGATGTTGACACTATGGGCGAGCAGAGAGGACAGCTGGGTGATTTTTTCAGTGCGGGAGAGGCATGGCAGTGGCCTGAGCTGATGGATGGCAGTTGTGCTGGACAAGAGAAATGGTCAGGTTCGAGGTACTTTTCAAAGTAGAGCCTAAAGAAAGAGCTGAGGAATGGGGTGTGGGTGGTATGAATCGAAAGAAGGTGGTGGAGGGTCATTCCCAGGTTCTCGACCTGAGCAGCTTAGTGAATGGAGTTGTCATTTACTAAGATGGGTCATTTTGGGGAGGAGTAGATTTCCAGGGAAAGATCGGGGTCTCAGGTTTAGGCACGCTAAGTAAGAGATGTGTATTAGACAGCTGAACGGGAATCCGTGTGCGAAGTGGCTAGATGAGTTTTAAGTTCAGAAGAGGGGTCAGTTTAAAGTCATCAATGAATTTCAAGCTGTGGGGTTTGGGTTTTAGATATGGACACTCTATTAGGACAGTGCCTGGAGTAGTTTGCAATCGGCAAACCATCACTGTTTTTGGGTATGTTGCTAATTCTTCCTTCTGTGTTAAATGTCAAGTCAAGTTCAGGAATGAATTGAATTTAAATAATTTTATTGACATCCTATGCCATAGTGGGCATTTAGTTAATTGATTATCATGGAACGAAAATGATACTAAATTTTATAATATAATAGCTCAAGTGCTGCGTAGGGGGGAGGGGCATTCTTTTCTCAATGTTTCTTGGATTGTCTTTTAGCCAACAGACATTTATAAAAATCCCATTATATGTCAGCCACGGACTGTGTCCAGACTACATAATGGAAAATAGCAGGCAGTCCCCGGACTTGAAGACTTCAAAATCTATAGGAAAAACAGACATTGGGGTTGCAGCTAATAGTCCTTGAAGCAGTCACCTTAGCAAGTTGTTGCTGAAAAGCAATATTCAATGTAGTATTGAGTTACATCCACCTATATGGCTAGCATTCTTTTTTACACACAGAATTTAGGACCCGAAATGTGAAGAGGTGTATCTAATGCAAGTCTGGGCCACAACTCAGATTTTCTTCTAGATCAGGACTCATGACTATGGTGAACTGACCTACCCTCTTACCTCCCTCCTAAGACACATCATTTTGAAATGACAATGTCATCTGAGTCTTTGTTGAACAAATGGAGAGAAAAAGCAAATACTTCCATGTTGTTTATATGCATTTTTAATGGCATTCGATGAGTCACTGTGCGTGAATATGTGAAATATTAAATAATGTTCTGAGCCTTTCTGAGTGACCTTGAACAAGTTACTGGATCTCACAGAGCATCATTTTCTTCACCTGTAAAATGAGGTGAATAATAGTAACTGTTTTGTGGTGTTGGTGTGAGGATTAAACAAAACAATGCTCCCTCAGCCACGCACTGAGTCCACCTCAACTCTGTTGTCACTGCTACTTGAATACACAGATGAGATCACGAGACTTCACACTGATGTCAACCCCATCGTCCTTGTTTTCCAATTAGCTAGTCCACTGATCTGACAAATGGGAGACTAAACCTTCATGGATGAAAACAGAAAAAAAAGACCTCCTCTAAGAGCTTTATTTCTGCTATTTGTGAAGCATTATTTTTCCTGTCGTGATTTCCTGTTTATTTAGGTTTGTATTCCTTCTGAAGAACTTACTGATAAGAATTTCAAAACTGTTAAAAATAGAGTATTGGGAATTAAAATCTGCATTTTCTTTCTTTCTTCACAGCTTATAAACCGATTCTCATGAAAATAAAGTGATTAAGGTGTTGGGACTAATATCTACTAATACTTAGAAAGACATGAAAGAACCCTAGTTAATGTATTAGAAGTTAGAAATGGACAAAGACTGACTTCACAATGGCGTGTGAGCGACCTGAGTGAATGGTGCGGGCTGGGGGCTGTGAGAGAGTGCTTGCTGAGGACCGGCTCCGTGTCCCACACTGCTGGCTGCGTTCTATGTGTCCACCCTATTGTGACAGGTGAGAACACTGAGGGCCAGAGTGGCCACACCACATGCCCTTAGTCAGGTCATCAGTTAAGTAAATAATTACAAATCAGGGGCAGCTACCTGTGAGCCCTATTCTCTTTCTTCTACAAGCTGATCAGCCTTTCCCATGTGACTGTTGATTTTTATTCAGCGTCCAAGGCATTGTGGCTTCACGTGAGGTGCTCAGACAACACACGGAAGGAGTTGAGCTTGAACATCGCAGTTGTGGGAGGAAGACCCAGTACTGCAGATATTCCAGAGGGGCTCAACCAAGGCGCGGCTGACCTTAGGGTCAGATAATGCTTTCTTTGGGAGGGCAGTCCTTTGTATTGTAGGGTGTCTAGTAGCATTTTTGACCTCAAGCTATCAGACAGAGCAAGCCATCGTTTGTGACAATCGAAATATTTTTGGATACTGCCAAATGTCTCCTGGTGATAAAACCTCCCCTGGTCAAGAAGTACTTTGCTAGATGGTGGCCCTGTGGGGTCAGGGCCACCTCTGGAGAGTGTGCTCTTAAATCATTCACCCAAGGACCTGTCACGGAAGGTCACGATGACCCCTAGTAATTTCTTCCTTCTGTACTATACACATTGTGCCTGTGAAAGCTGGAAGCTCTTCGGAAGAGCAGAAGAGAATATAGTCCAGCTAAAGGCCACTTCCCTCAAAGGACATTGCCTGCCCTTTCAAAAAAAGTGACCTTGTTTCTTTTTCCCATAGTTCTTCAGGGTTCTGCCCTTCTGCAATCTGTTCTCCCAGAAATAAATTTAGCTGTGCCCCGCACTCAGGGTGTCTCTAGAATTCTGAGTCCTGCAATAAATTAAGTCACTCTTTCCTCTGCGTGAGGAATTGTTTAACAGGGTTCTCAGGCATCTGTCCTCGGTCCTTACAAATACTAGTGACCCTGTGGCAGGCTATTGGTCTCACTGTCTCATTCCCTTTTCTTCATAGACTGGGCACTCCCTGAGGTTGCTTGTTTGTTGCCCGGACCCTCTCTGCACCCCACAAGCCACCTCACTCCCACCCAGACTCTGGGTGGAAGGACGGCGGGGTCCTGCTACACTGTCCTCGCTTTGGAAACCCCGGAGCCTAGCACACAGCCTGGGGTCACTCTATACTTGTACGTGTTGAGTTAGCGCTGTGCCCTGAATGTCTTTTCCCTTCCTATGTCACTTCCTCATGCCCAGAGCCAGTTGGCTCAGATGTCATAACGGAGTCTAGAGACTGGGGGGCTCACATACAGACATTTCTTGTCTCAGTTGTGGAGAGTAAGAGTCTGAGATCCAACTGTCAGCTGGGTTGGTTCCGTCAGTGACCTGCCCCTTGTCCAGTGAAAGGTCGTCTTCTCTATGTACTTCCCCTCTATGCGTCTGTTTTCTAATTCCTTCTCAGAAGGACAATAGTCATTAGAGCAGGACTGACCCATATGACATAGTTTTACCTTAATGATTTCTTTAAGGACCCTCTCGGCAAAGGCAGCCTCTTTCTGAGGAGCTTTGTCTGCGTCAACAGGGCCCTGGCCCTTGCCATTCCTTTCCTTCAACGATAACTACTACCCAGCATTAGGGGTCACATGGTCTCCTCCCAAGGGCACCTGCGAGTGTGACCTTATTTGGAAATCAGGTCTTTGCAGATGATCAAGTTGACACCTTTAGGGTGGGGGCGCTGACCGCAGACAACTAATATCCGGACACCTTTAGAGGGAAAACAATGTGTGGACACTGGGAGAAGAGGGCCATCCATAAACAAGGGACACACGGGGTTCCCAGAGCGAGGAGAAGAGGCACCGTTGACGTCAGCCCTGCTGCCCTGGTGAGAAAGCCCCACACTGAATGGCCTACAAACAGTCGACATTCAGTCCGCGCTGTTCTGGAAGTCCGAGAACGGGGTGCCAGCATGTTGGGGTCTGCTGAGGTTGCAGACTGCTGACTGTGCTCTGTCCTCACATGACGGGAAAGAGAGGGAGCCCTCAGGGGCCCCCTTTATAACAGCGCTCCTCCTCATGGGGGTTCTAGCCTCGCGACTTACTCGCCTCCCAAAGAGCTCCCCTCCTGATGCCGTCACACTGGGTGTTGGGATCTCACACATTCCGAGTGTGTGGGAGGGACGCACACAGTCAGAACACACCGCCTGCCCACCCCTCATTCAGGCTTCCGCTCTCGAGAACTGAGACACTGTCTGTCTGTCGTTTAGGCCACCTTGGTTGTGGTGCTGTGTGACAGTCACCTCAGGAAACCCGTATGCCATGACCTTCTCACAGCCAGCTCTCTGAGCTTAAATGTGACCTTCCCTAAATGTCACCCAAGTGACAGGCGACTCATCACTGTGTAACGTTTTGTTCCATGGTTTCTGTATAATCTGAAACCAAAGCTTCTTTCAGCGTTTCCATGAAGTCCACTTCCCTACGTTGGGACGCTAGCTTCGTGACAGTAAATACCTCATCCGTGTTGTTCCTCCAGACTGCTCGGCAAGTGCGAACAACTACCAGTGACTGGGAGGTGTGGGGGGGGGCTGGCAGGGGGAGAGGGAACGAGGGAAGAAGGGAGGAAGAAAGGGAGGGAGGGACGCAGGAGATCCAGGATGGAGCTCTTTTATCTTTGTCTGTATTACAAAGAAGAATGCAGACATTAGAATTGACATCATCATTATCATCATCACCATCACTACTATACTTTTCTTTGTGCTGGAGCCCATTTGCATATCATTCTATCCAGATTTTACGACCCCGCCACCTTTCTAGACGTATTTTCCTACCCTTTTACTCCATTGTTCGCCGTGGCTCCCTTTGGCTTTGAAGTATACCAATTCTAGAGTCTCCTAAAAATAAATATTTGCCTTATTAACATGTTTGCTCATCTAATTGCTTTTTCTGCAGAGCCTTGTCTGCAGCTGCAGTTTGTGTAATCTCTATTGATATTACTTTACTTCTAATTACATGTGCTCTTCATTTGTAGCTAAAAGTAACTCTTGTCACCATTCCTGTCAGATTGATCCATGGCACCTTAATTATTGTAATTTCTTTTCCCTGCAATAGCAGCAAAAGTGTCCATGGGTATATTTTTAAGGACAACCCTTCATTCAAAGAAAGAGCAATTTGGGTTTCAAGGAAGCAGATTTCTCATCGTGGGCCCTATGTGTGTACTTTTAAGAGCTGACACCTCGGGATTCCTTTCTCATCGCAGGACAGCTGATGTTAGGCTATTATTGTGCAGAGGACAAAGGCCCTGAGTTAGACCCCGACGTATTCAGTGTCGTGATCGGCAGTGTGTTCCTGCTAGAGGACCCTGAACGAATCACTTACGTTTTCCAACCTGTGTGTAGATTCCTTACCTTTTTAGATGGACACAGGGACATCACAAATCTGTGGGTAGCCCAACAGGGATGCCGTAGATGCATCTGAGAATTCCATATGAACTGTAGTGTTCTCAGAGAGTGACAGCTGCTTACTTTGTGTTGTTTCTTTCTTTACCAAAATTTCCTTTTGTTTTCTCCTTGATTCCATCTGGTGAGATTAGGAGGGTGTGAGAAAGGGAGACAGAGAGGAAGATAGAGGGAGGAGAGTGGGAGGGAGGCAAGGAGGGAGAGAGAGAGAGAGAGAGAGAGAGAGAGAGAGAGAGAGAGAGAGAGAGAGAGAGAGAACCTCCCCACTTCTCACCCTGGAACAGAGAAGAGGCCAACAGCCTCTTGATTCCCCAGGGTGTCTGTTGTCAGGTGCATGAGGCTTTGGTAGAAAATAGAAAGTGATTATAATTCTTGCATAGCTGGAGGTCCCTGCGTGTGCACGTGTGTGTGTGTGTGTGTGTGTGAGTTGGAAGTGTGGCGAATAAAACAGGGTCCTTGCATCAGGACCCTGGCTCTGTCACTAACTGGTTCAGAAACCTTAGCAGGAATCATTTCACTTGTCATGTCCTCTGCCTCCTTATTGGAAAAGATATTAGTCACGTGAAAAGAGACTTATGTGTATCACATGTCTGAGGCTTGTGGTCCACATTCCGCTTGAAAGTGTGTGCTCTGTCTATCAGTTTTGTTGAACCCTCTGGCTACAGGTTTTGGGAACTCTTGGGGCTTCTGCTGACTTGCAGTATTTTGTGTGCCTTGATCTCTGCTAGGCTCGAGCACTCGGATGGCTTGGGAAGCACTTCGGTTGATAGAGCTCTTGTGGGGCTGTGTGGGGCCGGAGGGTGAGGGGACTGAGCAATAGAACTCGTTGACAGTGTTGGTAATGATGTTGCCTTGCGAGTGACAGGACGCAACGGGAGTCCCTTAAGACACGCATCAGTCATCAGATACTTGGTGCCAGGCCACGGCTGGGGATCTTATTCTCCAATACTTTCACTGGCCTGCCTGCCTCCCGTCCCTGCTAGAAAGCAGAGTGTAGGGAGTAAAAAGTAGTAACGGAGATGCCTCAGGGGACCTATAAAGACCTCTGGTCTGTCTTTTCTGTCGAAGACTGTAATATTCGTGCTGAGCTGTATTTCTCCTATTTCCCCCTTCCACCTGCTCTCCACCCTTGTCTGTCCACCCAGGCCCTTGCGTGCCCCACATCCGTGGGCATTCGCCTTCCTGCTGGGTAGTCAGTGCTTGAAGGAGAGCCCCTGGACAAGGAGAAGGAGGGCGAAGTAAATGGAATACGGGCTAGAGCCTCAAAGCCGGGTCATGGCTCCAGCAGTGAGTCTACTGTGGTAACAGAAAGACGTCACTATTCAGGCACTTCAAATCCATGGCTTCCGATCTTCATGCTCCACCTTTAATCTGAGCATCATTATTCCCACTTTCCAAATGAGGAGATGAAGGCTCCACAAGTCAATCCTCCGAGGTCACACAGCAAACGAGTGTCCCTTATGGGTTGAGGAGTGCCTCCCCTCCAGTTCACACAGTGCAGTCCTAACCCCAGCACCTCAGAGGTGACTGTATTTGGAGGTGGGGTCTTCAAAGAGGTTATGAAGGTAAAATGCCCTCATGCAGGTGGGCACTGATCTCATGTGACTGGTGTCCTTATGATAAGAGGAAGTTAGGACACAGACACACAGAGGGACGACCATGTGACGACACAGGATAAAGGCGATCCATCGTCACCTACAAGCTCGGAACAGGGGCCTTGGAAGACACAGCCCTGCAGCCACCTTGAGCTCAGATTTCTAGCCTCTAGCTGGCGAGGAGCTAAACGTCTGCTCTTTAAACCACCCACTACGTGGTGCTTTGTTCCGACAACTAGGAACCAGTAACGGTATCCTCACTGTGACAGAGACCACGTGTTCCAGCCACCCGAGCACCGCACGGCTTTTGGAACACGCAGCCTCAGCCTGGAACCCTGTCCTGACCCAAGCCTGCTGGGCTGCCACGAGTTTCTGAGTGTCCCTGTCCCCTTTATCAGCGCCCTCCACTTTCTCTAGCAGCTGTCCTCCCCTTTTACCTGGGGTGAGATTTCAGATCTGGTTCGGCCATGGCCTCCACCCCAGTTTGCCCACCCCTCAGCCCTTGCAAAGGATGACAGGCCACTCCTTTCAATTGCTGTGAAGGACACAATAGTTTCCTATTAAAAATGATTCTGTGCTGTTCAGAGAGGGGACGGAATTGATAATGAGCGATGAAGGAACCCCTCCAGATTAATGAGCATAGATTGAATATGACAGATCATAGGGTGAGACAGCTGGCACTCACATGTCCTCAGTGGGCGGGGCGAGTGTTGGGGGAGGGGCCTAACGGCTTTTGTGTTGGATGCAGCTCAGCTTCTGAGTGGCATTTGGATGAGGTCAGTTGCTTTCTTGGTTTCAGTTGTGATTCATCATTTTGATGGTTCCCGTTGGCATAAAAAGTCACCTACGATTGGAGTCACATAGGCTGAGATACTGTAGTTGTGTGGCCTTGGACCAAGCCTTTAATTTGACTGAGACAATTTTCTCTTCAATAAAATGGGACAAGTAATGGTGACGATACTGTAGGTATGTTGGGAAAATGAAACGTGTCAAATGTCTAGTATAGCATTTGAGATACGATACTTGATTCATCCCTTTTAATTGACTTTGCCCCACACAGTACAGAAGAGTGTTTAGCTCTCAAGACAGGTGTCAGGGTTAAAGGAGGTGATCTGTTTGCAGGCGACTAGATTCTAAAGCGTACCTTGCATGGAAGGTTACAGCAGGGACTCTTGCAGTTATTCCGTCTCAGGTGTTTGCATGTGAAAGTGGTTCTGTACACGCTTACTAAACTGAATCCTATGAAATCAAACTCCCTTTTAAATCTTGTGTTTTTATCTCACCCAAAACCCCGCAAGTATTTTTCTGAATCAAAAGAGTGAAGTTATTAGCATTTATGCCTCAAAGTAAGGAATCAGGACAGCCTGAGCATTGTCTGGAAGGTGTAGTGCCTCCTGTAAGTGACAGATGGGCCATTCCGTCCATGGAAATATACACGACAGATTGCAGACCTGCCATTTCATATGTATAAAGCCCTACGCTGCCGAGGTTCCCGAATAAATAATTTTCATTTCCCAAATCACGCTGCTTTCAGTAAAATCACAGTCATTTTAAGGAAAACCCAACAGGAGATTATTTTATAATATGTTTCCAGAGATGAGCACTGAATGGCTCCCGTGCATTCTAACTACTTCAGTCTACAGGGTAGCATGGTAACCAGGCGGGAAGTCTGGTCGGTCTTTCTTTTTTAAAATTTTGTTTTTAATTTTTTATTTTATTGGAGAGAGAGAGAGAGAGAGAGAGAGAGAGAGTGAGAGAGAGAAGGGAGAGGGCCCAGAGCAGTGTCCATAGTTGTACATCATTAAATGTGACGTGGTTTCGTTTCACACAGGTGAATATGAGGCCATGCAGGGTGGGAACCAAACTGATAGGGGCCTCCCTCATGGGAGGCAAGAACCTTCCCTGTCAAGCCATCTTGGCGGTTACCAGTTGTGCCGCAGTTCAGCATGTGGGTTTGCACTGGTTGGGGTCAGGAATTGAACCTTGGACCTTGCGGTTGTGAGGCAAGCCCTCAATTGCTGAGGTACCCCGGCCTCCCCTGTTCGGTCTTACTTTCAAAGCTGCGAAAGAAGTGGTGGAAACACAGTGGCTGGCTGCCTGTGCCCCAGAGTCACAATGAACGTGATGCCTGAGAAATGTCGGGCAGGTTTCGCAGGCTTTTCTGGAAGAGTGAAGTGACTTGGCCGGTTCCGTGGAATAACTGGCCTGTAATCCTTACACACATAGATCAGTGTGTGGTTCACATGAGACTTGTAAACATATTACCTTATACCATTCTTATAAAAACTTGGTGAAATATTTAAATTCTCACTTGATAGATAAAAGAACAAAAACTCAGAGAAGATTGCTATATCATAGACCAGAACTTTAAATGTAAGTTTTTAATTCCCAAGCTGCACCATGATGCCTTCATGCTATGAAAAGGCAACTAATACACAGTGTCTTATCCTCCCCACCCTCGGGTCTCTTCTCATGGAACCTCTAGCTTTGAGGAGAGAATTAAGCCTCACATCATATTAGCATCTTAGGAGATGCTTCAGATCCAGGGGCCAAGATTTTGGAGGGCGGAGTATCTGGCTTTTCTAGGTAAACTGTTCTCTAACAGAAGTAAAATTTCAGATTCTCCGGTAAACACATCATTTAAGCTCCTTCAAACCAAGAAACATGTTTGTGTGTGTCTGATCCCCGAGTGTGCTAGGGTTAGGAGTACAGCAAAGACCAAGGGACTTCGACTTTGACCTTGAGGAACCCAGTCAACTTCTGGATGAGGAGCTGTGGCCCTGTATGAGAATCATCTCCCAGATTTATGGGGAAATGACTCAAAATAAGAGCCAGAAAACCAAAAGGAAGGAAGTGCGTGTTTTTAGAACTCTGGGGGAAGATCTGACAGTCTGTCTTATTTAAATCTCTCCAGGGGTTTAAGAAGGCGCCAAGCTTGGGAATCGCTGGAATATTGGGAAGAACACAGATTCTGGGCTGGAATGGGAACGCTGATGCAGCCTGGGTTCTCTAGAAAGCTGATCCGGAGACAAACATTGACGTGTGTGGGCTTGTTGGGGCATGTGGTCCCAGGGGACAGGCAAGAAGGGTGGGCCAGGGAAGCAGGAAGGAGCGAGAGCCAGTGTCCGGATGCTCATGTAGTCAACCCAGTCCTGTCCTACAATCCAAGGTGCCACAGGAAGTGGGCCTTGGGACTGTCCACTTAGGGAAAGAGAAGGAAAACCCACTGCTGGTCTGGTCCCAAGCCCCTTGATCAAGGCGTGGGCTGCACAGGCAGCCACTCCAAGACCACAGGGAAGTCTGAGCCGGAGGCAGATGCAAAGGTCATGGCTACATGGATGTGCCATTTGTTGGTGCCACCTTGAAGCTGGTCTGTCTCTATGCCAACCTGGTCACCGAGGCCATGACAGAAATAAGAGGGGATCAGAAGTGGTGCTCAAGCCAGGCCTGATGACAACTCCTTCGCGCCTGCCTGCCCTCTGGGTGGCCTCAGACGTCTTACCTACACCAGCTCAGCCTCAGGGCCTGCAGGGGCCAAACTGGAGTAGCAGTGCTCACCTCGGGGCTGGTTCTGGGATTTATCCACTAACGCCGAGCCCGGCCCTGGGCCCGGCCCACACTCACGGGCTGGGAAGCGCGAGCTTGCCTTCGCGTCCTGCCCCTGGGCACGCGGAGCTCTGCACGGCTCCGTGAAGGCTGGCCTCCTTCAGATCCCCGCGGGGCCCTCCACCAGAATCTCTCACTTCATCCCCTGAGGAGAGGAAGCCACTGGAGATTTATCAGGAGATAAAAGAGCGGTCCCCAAGCCGAAGCCAACAACACAGAAAGCCACCGTGTTTGTACTTCAGACCCAGGGTGAGGCTTGATCTTCAAATACAATCTCTTTTTATTTCAATCAGAAAAATAACATCGGATAAAAGCTGGTGTATTTTTTAACATAAAGGGTTAGACCAAGCCTCAAACATGTACACTCAAAGAAGGGAAAATAGAAGAATGAAATGCGCGGTGAGGGCGGCTGGCACGCAGACAGATGCACACATGGAGTCCAGTGTGTCTCGGTGTCAGCTCAGAGGGACGGCAGCACTACCCACCGTGGATGTGGGCCCTTCTGGAGTGTGGGGTACGGTCACAGGGTGAGTGGGCCAAGTGCTGGGAATCTTCACTCCGCTGGGGGAGGAGGTTGAGCAGCCAGGGAGGTTCTCCAGGTTTACAGAGAACAGGAGAGAAGTGGGCAAGTTCCGAGAGAGCTGGGGGCCATCGGAGGAAAGCAGAACTTAGCTATGACTCAGTCAACCACTCTGCCCACCACCGCCAGCCCCTCGTGAGGAGCTGGGGACAGGGAGGTGACCAGGACCCCCCTACCTGGGTGCTTTGCTGCTTGAGGATGTCGTGGGGTCAGTAGAGGTCAGACGAGGCTTCCGCAGGAGGTGAGGTTGGAGCTGAACCTCAGTGTTCATGGGTGACCTGGCATCGGACGGGGGCGGGCTCCTTCCACGGGGGAGAAGAACAAGCCAGGAGGCCGGGCTTGGGTGATCGGCACCCTGTAGCCGGCAGTATTTCGGCCTCTCTTCCACTGAGCAGCACAGACTTCGGAACTGGCCACCGAACTGCCATTCCTGGCATCCTCATGTACTGATGATTTGCCACCTTAGTCCTTGCATCCCACACACAACGTGCAATTTGGAGAGCTTACGGCATGGGCCCCAATCAACCTGCCTGGGTAGGGCTGTAGAGGTCAAGAGCTAGAGGGGATGGAGCCGGAGCCAAGGCCACCGCAGGGCCAGGTCTCAGTGCGCGTGGCTTCTGTTTTTCAGCGTGTGGGAGACGTGATGGGTGATCCTCACGGAGCCTGCGCAAGCGTTTTCTACAAATCAGTCCTGTTCCTGTTGATCCGGCACAACCGAGTGAAAGGGCAGGTGAGCATTCTGGTCGCCAGGGAAGGACTCCCGAGGGTGAGGCTGAAGACGGCTTAGCCGGGGTCTCGTGGCCGGAGTGCCACTTCTCCTCTCCCCTCACTCTGCTCACTAACCCCATGGCCTGGGGACACCGGTTTCAGGAAAAGCAGAGCTCTCCGCGCCCTGCCAGCCTCTCAGAGGCTGCTCCTCTTAATGTACACCCGGCCCATTGGCCACGTCACTCCTCTCATGGGAGAAGCTTCCTGTTCCTTCAAGGCACTGAAAACTTTCTGATACCATATTGTGTTTTCACGTGTTCTTTTTATCTGCCTTTGCCATTAGCATACAAGCTTTATGAAGGCAAGAACTTTTCCCCTGCTTTTCCCCCTAAGGTAACGATTTCTCACGACATGATTATGGATTATCGACGTGTTATTGCCCATCATAATTATGGATGTGTGGGTGAATGGCTGATAGATAAACGTGGAAATAGCTGGCAGGAAAATCCCCCTAGGAGCAGCTTCACTTTTGCGTTCTCTATGTTATTGAATCACACAAAGCGCCTCTCATACTCCGGCCCCCACTCGCATGGTGTCGCATGCGTCCTGTGCTACCCAGCTCTACAGGGAAGGAAATGCTTGGGTGTCTTATGAACGTCCTTGTCATCACCAGTTCATTCTCTGCAGCCCAGCTGCTGGGTCCTGGCGCACTTGGTCCACTGTTATAGCCCCTGGGGCCCTCTCTTCCCCTGGGCCTACCTTTGCCGGCATCCAGGCTGCAACCAGATCTTTCCAACATGAATAGCTGACTGTGCTGACCTATTTATTCACTTTAGCACATGTTAGAAGAGTTTTCAGAATTTTAAACTTCTTCGACATCTTCTGTGCTTTAAATTTGTAGTTCAGGCTCTAGCAACAGTAAGCTTCTTACAGTTCTTTCTGGCTCGTTTCTAGGCATCAGCACACACATCACATTGCACTTGTATTTCTGTTCACTTGTCTGTACCCCTGGGAGCCGATATACTTCTTGAGTTCAAAGGCTGCACCTTGTTAACCGCTGTATATCCACTAGTATTCATGTCCAGCATTATGTAGACATAATAGCTATTTTTGCTAACATCTTGTGTGTTTGGTTAGAAAATACTAGTCTTCTTGAGTGTGATCACCAGGGAAAAATTAGTTTTAAAACTTAAAACGTTAAGGAGCAGAAACTAAAATCTTCTGACTCCTCTAAGGGGCAAGCACTCGGTGGAAATGCTCCTAGTTGGCTCTTAGCCTCTCAGTCTTTTTTTTTTTTCCTCTCTCTCTCTGACATCAATACTTGTTACAACCAGAACACCAACCAGAGGAAGATCTATCACTCAACAGGATGGCCTAAAAGATGCTTTTCCCCTTTAACTGAAAAGGAGAAAACAAAGCACTCCATTCTGTGCTCCCCGTCAGCCCATCTGTTTCTTACAGGCCGTCATGGTGACAGCTACAGAAAAGGTTGGCCACGAACAACATCTCCTGCTGCTCGAGAAAGACACATCTGCACATGTCTGTGTTCAGAAGCAGACAGCAGTGGAAGACGAGCGAAGTTTTCAGACGCACGGTGCAGCCCAATAGCTCGAGTACCTGTAACCAGCTGCAGCACCTACTAGTGTTCATTTTAAAAGGTGGGGAAAGACCACATTCTTCATTGGTTGGTGGACTTGAGGATGCAGGGAAGAGATATACGACTTCCTCTTGTGAACAACACACACTACAGAGGTGACTCCTTCTGCTGGGACCCTGGGGGGAGATGTGGAGCAGACTTAGACCCACCCTGCAGAGGAGCTGTAACAGACACAGAACCACAAAAACAAGCACTTAGTGCAGAAAAACCTGTAGGACCGTGAGAATGTTTATGAAGCATCATCACAGTAAAAGCAGACTAAACAGACATTGCTTGCAGCCACCTGAAGACTGAATCAGGGCTGGATGGTCTACTTCCTGGATGGCTCACTCACATGGCTGCTGGCAGGAAGACTCAGGTCCTTGTCCCATGGGCTCTTCCATCAGGACACTTGGTATGTCTTCATGGTATAGGAGCTGGTGTCTCCCAAAGCAAGTGATACAAGAGACAAGGCAAAAGCTACACTTACCCTTCAGGAGCTAGTCTTGAAAGTGACATGCCATTACTTTTTCAGCATGCTAGCCCCAATTCAATGTGGAAGGGACTGCAGAAGGCCATACATACCAGGTGGGATCATTAGGAGACATCTTGTAAGACAGCTATCATAGGACCCCCAACTGTTGATGGTCAGAAAGCCTGCTGAGGAAGCTTGCTTATATGCTTGTATTTTTTTTTTATTTTATTTTTTTGTAGAAAGAAGGTTACTCATCTATTTTTGAGTGGCCAACACTTTGTATGTGTGCCAAGTAAAATGATTAAAATATTTTCATTAATGTTTGTTTTTCCTACATCCCAACTAACTCCCAATTCAAATTGTGGACAGGCCTTCAACAATTCCTTGCCCAAGAATTTTTTTTTTTTTTTCTGATGCAAAGTATACATACCTTGATGTTCATTGCAGCATTATGCATGGTGGTCAAGACATGGAAAGAACCAAAATGTCCTTCAGTAAAGGACTGGATAAACAAGTTGTGGTACATCTACACAACAGACTACTACTCGGCAACAAGGAAAAAAGAAATGCTGCCATTCGTGACAACATGGATGGATCTTCAGGTCATTATGCTGAGCGAAATAAGCCAGACAGAAGGAATCAGGAACCATAGGACTTCACTCAGAGGTGGGATATAAAACCGAAAGCAACAAAGGTAAAAGACAAACAAACAAAGAAATGAAAACTTACAGACATAGACAACAGTTTAGTGCTTACCAGATGGTAAGGGGGGAGGTGAGAGGCAGAGAAGGGAGGGGAGGTGTCAAAAATAAAATAAAATAAAATAAATAAAATGAACAATAAACTGAAGGGGAAAAAAAAAGAAGTCATGACCAAGGTCAGTTCCTAAAGAAAGGTGCGTCCTTCCTCTTGTGGAGCACGCTATCATTTGACCATATACATCAATACACTTAGAAAAACTATGGAAAAAAAAAAAGAAATTCCCAGAAATTCATGTCACTCTGTGTTTTTTAACAGTCTGGGCTCATTGAAAAGCATTACAATGGAAGAGAAGGGAGAAAAATGGTGGAGCTTTGGGGGCAAGGAGGGCAAGTGGGAAAGAGAAAGAGAAAGAGACGGAAGGGGAAGAAAGAAGAGACTGCGTGAGCTTGGAAGGGGCTGGCCACCCCGGGTGGAGACCACTGTGTCCCTCCCTTAGGGACAGCCAGTCCGTAGCAGCCCCCGTCAGACCAGGGTGAGATCGGATTAGATACTTGTTAGTGGGAACCTGGAGAGCCACCAAAGCCATCAGACTCCCAGGAGCCACAGCCAACGGAGATGTCATAGCAACCAGGATGGTCTGAGGGTCACAGGTCATGGCTCCTCTTTCTAAGTGCCAATTAAATCTCCAGGCTTCTGGAACACTTCTAGCAGATGGTGGGGTCCCACACTGATGGAGATGAAATGGCCCACCAAGCTGGCTGACGAGTCATATTTAATTTGATTGAGGGCAAGTAGAGTTCCTATGCCTGAGTTTGTGGACAAAGGTTTTAGCTCTTCTATGTATTATACATTGTGCCATTCTTCTGAGTTTGGTGCTGTGAACTTCATTTACTAAAGCAGAAAGTAAAACTGAAAGAGTTTAGGCAATGAGGCAAAGATATTCTTCTTACATAGCATAGTCCAAATTAGAACTCGATCCATTCAGTTGATGGCAAAATGTATGCTTTCCAGAACCCAACACAAGAGTTCTTCAGGACTTCAGTACCTGTTGGAAGAGTATGAATGAAAGGTTTTGGGGGGAGAAGCCAGTGACCATTAACAGGCAGAAGCATCCTGTTTCCTGCTTTATGTCTCCCCCAATATCATTTTCCTAAGGGCCTAAAATGAATTGTTCTTTGTTTCAGAGTCTATCTTCAATCATAACCAGCCAATGATTTACCAAAATAAAACATATTGATGGAAAGCATACTAAAAAGCAAGACATTAACAAAAACTAAAACCCTGAGTAGTGTTAGAGAGGAAAAAAGAGAAAGTGGCAAACAGATTTACTGAACAGTTAAAACTCAGGATTGCAAAAATACATTCAAGAACTGAATTTTCAGGTAAAGAGATAAATATTTGGCAAAGTAATCAAGAAAATAAAAAAAAAATTACACAATTAAGAGATTAGAAGAATACAACACATGTATAATTTAATATAAGAAAATACTACTTACCAAGGTCTCCTAAAAATATTGTGAGGAATGGAGGACATTGTGTTATAATTGCTGGTTTATTTGCTCATCTTCCTCAATACTACGTTTTAATGGTAAAGATTCTAGTCAGTCTCTGTCATCGTACCTCCAGTATCAAATAAAACAAAACAAAAATGAGACACACATTGTTTCAGCACACAGAGAACATTCAATGAATATTAATTAATTTTTTACAGTATACATATAAGTGAAAGTGACTAGAGAAAATGAAAATGTAAATAGACAATAAAAAGAAAACAATATAAAACAGTTATTAGAAATTATTTCTATGCTATGCTCTGTGAGTTATTTAAAATTTATAAGGAGGAAGTAATACATAAATTATTTTAGAAGGTAAACGAAAAGTGAACTCAACTGATAAAACTCATGTAATTTAGAATTAAATTATAATTCAAGAGAATTTCTTAAATTGATGCCAAATAAAAGGCGCTTTGCCAAGTTGAATAGTCAGGGTTTTTGCAATATAAACATTTAGGTTTTAAATGCAGCTTCTGCTACTTACTGATCATGAGATCTTATGTGATTTTCTGAGCTTGTCCTCAGGGTCACACTCTTCTTTTGTAAGGTAGCAATTATAACGCTTTTTTAAAAAGTTCATTTTCCTAGGCAGAAAATTCAATCAAGTACAAATAAGGATTTGTCTTTATTTAAAATAGGAATGCTTTTCATTTTTTATGATTAACTCCATCCACTGGAAATTGTAGGACACACCTACATGTTATGTCAGTGTTAGATCCTGTGGATCACAAAGTCTCAGCTCTCTGCTTTTAAGTTAGCACACAGTCTTGTGGGTGGGCATTTGCCACGCCACAGGTAGGTACTTCATTGGGGACCTTCAGTTTTCTCATCTGTAAAGTCAGAGGGAAGAACAAAACTAATTGATGTATGCTATTCAATTTCAAAATGATATGGGGATATATAAGTCAAATTTGGACCTTTAAAATGATAGTATTTCTTTCAGAGGAAATTGTTTTTTTCTATATTCAAGATTTTAGGTATACTCAGTAAGTGAAATTGGCTTAGAACACAGTTCTTGTGAACTCAACACTTTGTACTGTATTCATCTGCTTGGGATGTCATCACAAAATACCATAGACTTTGTGGCTTAAACAACAAAAAATGTATTTTCTCACAATTCTGGAGACTGGGAAGTTCAAGATCAAGGTGCTGGCAGATTCCTGACTTATAGACAGCTGTCTTCTTGCTGTGTCCTCACGTGACCATCACAAAGAGAGAGGAAGCAGCTTGCTGGGGTTCCTTCTTAGAAGAGCACTAATCCCATAGTGACGACCCCACCCTCATGCCTCATCTACACTTATTTACCTCCCAAAGGCCCCTAGTTGGGAGTTATGCTTCAACTTGTGCATTTGGGGAACAAGATTCAGTCCATGGTATGTACCTTCTATAAGAATATTACTTCTTCCTAAACATTTCCAACATCCTGAGTCCCTTTAAAAATCTAATGAAATCTATAGATCTCTTTCCCTTGAGTGGAAAGGGATATGTGTATAATTCCTTGCACACATGCATGTATACATACAAATATAACATGTGCATACAACCCCAGGAACCTCTGCATTACTGAAACACACAAATGGTACCCCAGATGCTCAAGACCCCCAAATTACAAACACTTGCCCTAGGATATGGGAGGTTTAATCAAATTTAAAAACAGCTCTGAAGAAGTAGAAGTAATTACGTAGAGTCAGAAGATTTCACCAAGGATGGTTGCAGACATTTCTTTCATGAATTCTTCTAAGTACATCTTTTCTCCCATATGCACTGCTTGGGTGAGAGAGGGTGACTTGTTGGCAGCCACATGCTTTATGTCCTGTACAGGATCCCATTCCTCCAAAGAAAGTCATTACTATCTCCTTCGTTCTGGATGTTGGGCCTGGAAGAGACCTCGAGACTCTTCTAGTTGATACCCTTTAGTTGGCTGCCAACAACAACAACAACAACAACAACAACAACAACAACAACAACAACAACAACAACAAGGTCAAAGAAAGGAGTGTGCTCAAAGTCACAAAATTCACCTTAACCTTTCCATATTAACTAGCTTCAGATTCTTTGAACAATAATGTAAAATTAATACACATATTATTTCTTAAAATGATTCAATTCTAAGACTGTCTTCTATAATCTCTCATTTGGAGTCTGCATGACCAAATTAGCAATTCAAATACTTCCCAAATGACAATGTTCTATCTAGTGGTTAAGATTTCTTTTAGAACTCAGTAAAATATGTCTATATTTAATTTTCTAATATATCCAAAGCACTCTGAATTTCCTCTTCCTTTTGCTGGATCAACCGAATTCTCAAAGATAGAGGAACAATTTATTGCTCCCATGTAATTCCCTGCTCCTGAGTCATTGTCCCCCATGGCTGGACTTGTGCCTGGAACGCACTTGCATGGCACTTTTCTTTCTTTGGCTGTTAGCAAACAGCATTTTATTTGGTAGATTACATAACAGCAACACGAAATTATTTACTGCTTCAGAACCTTTCCTAGTGTTCAACACGTATGATTAACCCCTGGGACTGCGATGCTCGGAGTTCTCTGCACTCCAGAGTCACGTAGATGGCTGTTCATCCACACACCACCAGTCTGAAATGGCCCTCTCAGAGGCCTCCTGGAACCTCCGAGTGAATGACAGTGGAGTACACTGTGTCATCGGATGGGGAAGAGCCTGTGATTTGAAAGCAGTGCAACACAGGTGCCACCAGCAAGGCTTCAGTGACCAATTGCCTAGCACTAAAGTCACAGTAGGAAGCAAGGTTGAATCAGAAGAGAGAAGGGAGGTAGACAGTCGATGTGTAAACCCTCCCTGGGCCCCACACCTTCACAGAACCTCCCTGAGACCCACGGCCAAGAGCTCTGCAGAGCTCCAGCAGCTCTCCAGCCCGGCTTGCTTATCGTTGTGGTTTTATTGGGCTTTCACGTGCATTTTATTCTCTGTTCTGGCCATGTTTTTCCTCACCTTCATTGAAGCCCTTGGGCCACTCTGTTCTTTTTTTTTTTTTTAAAGAAGCAGCTGGTGTTGGACACCCAATGCAATAACAGGTGTTCCTCGTGGGAATGGACGGTCCTCCACTCAGGTACAGTGTGTCTGGTGTGTCCCGCGCTGTGAGACCAGGCACTGTGGAATGTGCTGGAGAGATGACAAGCATTGGGCCTTGAGTGGGTCTAGCCATTTCTCTAAAGCTCTGCTCGGTGGTCAGCACCCCCTGTCACTTAGCTGCATGTCCAGGGCTCGCTTTCCCCCTCCCTCTGTAGCCTACACAGTACGTGGGCTTGCCCGTCTTCCCAGAGGATGGAGGCTGGGTCCACTCGTGTTTGTGCTAATCCTAGGACCCAGCACCTTGCCTGGCCCATAGTTGCTTCTTCCTAAAGGCTGAGTGAGTTGGATCAAGTGAATAGAACTGATTTACATCTAAAATTGCATGCCCCAGCAAAAATCTACATAATTAGTGTCCTAAAATGTTTGAAAGGCTGCCATGTGGCACAGAACGCTGACAGAAAACCCTGCGATCTAATGAGCACTTACCCGGCATAAATCATACGCCTCGTCCTCTGCCTGGATCATCTCATCGGTCTTTATCATCTCTCCAGGCAGTAGATTCTTTGTTATCTTTTCTTCCTGTAAGAAAAGGCTGAGACACAGGTAGGTGAGGTGAACTTGCTCACGCACACCCAGCAGTACACAGTTTTGTTCTTTTCCCACATGGAGCTGAATGTGGCTGAAACCATGAACTGAGGGTGGAAGACCTCAGGGGCGGAGCTTTCGGCTTCATTTGAAGAAAGCTGTCGGCTGTTAGAGCCGGTTTAGGGATTTACGACCAGAGCTGGCACGCTATTTGACAGGTAAGTGACAGAAGAGCTCAAATCCAAGAATGTTGGCCTGTGAAAGAATGCCTTTCCATGCTCAGGTGTTGGGAGTGCTCGACACCATCATATGCGTCCCATCCAGGCTTTGTTGGGAGGCCTCACCATCTCTGTGTATAGGATCTGTTCTGCTCACAAGGAGCGGGGCTGGGCTTGCTCTCTGCTGCACCTTCACACAAGCACAGATCGTTTTGTGGCTTTGCTTTGAAACACCAAGTTGGGTTTAGTTTAGGAATGGAGAATGATTTTCAGAAATGGAAAAGCTAAGGTCTCCAGGTGTCAAACTCATGGCTCTCAGAGTGTGAAGACGGTCTGCTCGTTTCCTTTCTGTGTCGCTCGGTTTGGTCCTGTCTTGTCAGCCTGCCTCAGATGCTGCCCTGCCCCCACTGGAAGCTGGTCTTGGTGGCAAGCTTGCAGTGTTTATGGAAATGCTTCTCATCCCTGGACTTATCTGCAATGGGTAGAGGCCTGCAACCATTCAAGGAGGGCTCTTGGGTCCCTGTTGATGGGCAATGCATCAGGATACCACATACTACCGATGATGCTTGCTTCGTAGCCCTGGAGTCTGAGGATCAAATCCCAGCCCTGTCCCATGTGGATCCATATACTGAACTGGGGTGTAGCCCCAATTCAGTACTCACTGGGGTGAGCTTCCCATGTGGGAGGCCCCCAGGTTGGTGCCCAGCAGCTCCCAGCTCGAGGGGGTGTGTCTCCCATTCGAGAATCCCCCAGCTTGGTACCCGCCCTGCACAGCACCCCACCCATCTGTGTGGAATGAAATCACGTTGAAAACTGATGATGTACAACTATGGAGACTATTCTTGGCCCTCCCCTTTCTCTCTGTCTCTCTCTGTCTCTGTATCTCTCTGTCAAAAACAGTAAAATAAATCTTAAAAAAAAAAAAAAAAAGGTGAAACAGGATGCATTTGCCCTAGTAGAAACAAATTAAAGTCTGTAGGAACAAAAACCCTTATTACAAGCCTTCTCCAGCTTACTCACTACGAGCAAAACAATAGGCCTTTTCCCCTAAGACCACATCACACAATTTCCTGAGGTTCTGTGCTCCTCTTTGGCCAGAACGTTTAGTGAGATGATACTTTCCTGTCGAAGAAGAGTTTCCTCAACTTACTGAGAACGATTCTAGCAATATTGATGGGCTCACCCTGCAGCCCCACCCCAACCTTGAAACTCATCTCCACAGTGGATCCGTTAGTGAGAAGAGTGAGTTTGTCCTTAGGTGTTTTCTCTGGTGAAGTAAGGGCAGGAGACCACTTTGTGAGAGGCGGTGTGATGTGACAAGATTTGTATTACACTGAGTCTAGCACCGTATGGGCCATCACCATTGCTCTGATGACTTATTGGACGTGTCGATTCGACCATAATCCTCAGATGTTCAGACAAACGCGCATCTAGGTGCTGGTGTAAAGAGATTTTTTCAGATGTGCTTGAAGTCCCCCATCAGTTGATTTTAAATTCATCAAAAGGAAGCCGGCTGTGGGTGGGCCTGCCCTGATCAGGGGCTCTCCTCAGATGTCCTAGGCAGCTCGTGCCCACGGGCCCTGTCTGTGATGGTCTCTGTGGCTCTTCTGGCTGAACCGTGACCGGTACGATTATTTCACAGTTACAGAAACTTTTGCCAACTGCTCAGTATTTTTCTTTCTTTTTTCCGTGTATGAGATGGGGATTTGTGAGGATAAGTGATCATATTTATGGGTTTCCAGGCACGAGGTGGGTTGTAAAAAAAAATAAAAATTGGAAATGTAATAATTCAGGGTCAGGAAGCCAAGAAAATGAAAAAAGAAATTCTGGTTCAAAATTTACAACTGTTCAGTGGGCTTTAAGTGAGATGTGTGCATTTTTCCGAAGAGACAATAAAACTACATATAAATCCTATGGCAGAAAAACCTTTTTCCCCTCATGAGCATGACCGAGTTCTCCGATTTCATTTTGCTATCCAGACAAGAGCACATACCAAACGCACCTAAAGACTCCGCGGGGCCCTGCTTGCTGGATCAGCTTTTGGTGAGAGAAGCCTGGATGTGTTGTTGTTTTTCTATGAGAGAATTGCCTCGGACTCTCGGATGTAGCAGATGTAACAGACGCCAAGGGCAGCTGAACCAGGGTCTGAGGGGCACAGTCACGGTCAAAGGCCACGGCCTGTGTGAGGTTTGCTTTGTTATTGAAGCGCTTTCGGCTGAGCCGTATTCTAGGTCCTTGAGCCTCTGAATGGGTGACTTAGAAACAGGTTCGATAGCAGATTTTAAATGACTATTTAGGCAAGGTAGGCCTCAGGTGTTGTATACTAGCCCGCTTTCTTTCTGTAAAATGAAGGCAAATGGCTCTTTTTAATTAACGGTGCCTGGAATGAAAGCATGAACAGTGCCTTTAGAGTGAGGGAGTCAGAGTTTAAAATCCGAACACCGATCTCCTAATAATTTGGATGTGGCGCTTTGACCAAAGCACTCTTTAGAGTGTAATTAAAATGAAAAGATCTAATACAGGGGGGTCTAGACATTTGTAGTAGCTCATATTCATGCATGCAATTATAAGACCATTTATTTATGCAAACATTAAAAACAAAAAGGCCCTAGAAAGCAGGTGACGTGTTTATGGCATGTGAAATGAAGGCAAGGGGCCAGGGTTGGCGCGAAGTGACAGAGCGATGATATCTCCTGTCTAGGAGACAATGAAATGCTCAGATCTGAGAGACATGTCTTCCGTACTTAGGGCCCAGGCTCGGTGTTGGCGTTTGTGGCATGTCCCAGTGAGTCCGTTGCTCTCTGGATTCTGAGAACCACACTTGTGCACCGCCGTACAGACAGGTGGGGCAGGATGGGGTCCACGGGGCTTGAGGGCGGGCTCTGGGGGAAGTGCCCCGTTCACCTGAACTCACCTGGACCTGTGGCATTACCCTGGGTGTGCTGCTGGCACCTCAATAGCTTCATCTGTCACTTGAGGGTGACGGCATTTCCCTCCCAATGATGAGAGTCCTGAAAGGTGGAGGTATTTTGAACACTATTTAGCCCATTGCAAGTCCTCGGTAAGTGTGAGTTTGTTATTATCTCGCATAATTATGCAGCATAATTATAGAATTATTATAGATACAATGTAACTATAGAATATACTGCATACACAATATACAATCTACCATATGCAATATTATATGCATACAATTGTATATTTTATTGTGTATAATAATATACAAGTATACTACTGTACCTGTATGTTGTACAGAGAAGAGGAAACCACAGCTCGGCCCCCAACTGGGACTGTTCTGGTCAAATTTCTCAGGGTGAGAGCAGGTGTCCCGGGCTGGCACTCTGAGGACAGTTGCCTGCTATCACCAGAATTCACAAGAACTTCCTGACTGCCTGACAAACCCTCCTTTGGTTTTGGCCTCTCAAATGAGCTCTTAGAATGGAGCATCCCTACTGAGTGCGGAAGGGTCTAGTGAGAAAGGGACTGGGGTCGGAGCCCGGCTGCTCACCTGGATGGCATTTTCTAGCAGCTGGAACGGTCTGTCAGTGTGCCTGTGTGATGAGGAAGCTGTCCTGCAGAAATGCAGGGACAGTGCACCATCTGTGAAAGGGGCTGCTTCTGTAGACTTTGCCTTATAAGCGATTCTTGTGCATTTGTACTGTTACCTTCTGTTTTCCGCCCCCCCTCCCCCTACATGGTTCAGTACTGATACAAGATTGATGTAGTTATTTCAATTTCACAAGAAGTGACCATGGCTTAGAGGAGCCATGTCCCACCAGGTGCACGTCCAGCCCCTGCCACACACCCAGTGGCAAGGAACTGAGTTGTCCTGCTAATTGTCCACGTGGCTGTCCCAGCCATGAGGGACAGCCGTCTTGGAATCAGGTCCTCCAACCCCAGCCAAGCCCGGCCAACAGGTGACTGATTTCTCATGAGAGACTTTGAGCCAAAAGCACCCAGACAAGCTGCCTAAGTTTCTGACCTTCAGAAACTGTGCGACATATAACCAACATGTATTGCTTTTGAAACCACTCAGCTTCGTGGTAACATATACGTGGCAATAGGTAACTGCCACAATTGTCTAGGGTTAATGAGGAGCTCGTGTGTACCCAGCACTTTAACGACTCTACCTACTCAATGGTGTCATCCTCACTGCACTTTGGGGAAGGGTTTCAGGGTCTTTGCCTGTTTCCCAGGTGTGGCTACCAGGACCAATCCAAGGTCACACAGCAAGTATGTGGGAGAGCCAGGACCCAAAATGGCCCCAAGGCCAAGGTCATGTTTGGCAGACTCTTACCCCCTCTGCCTCACCCCCACTGCTGTCTTGGGTCCTCCTGCTGGGGACTTTAAGGCCATACAACTTTTTCTGTCAACCTCTAATAATTCACATTTTCTTATTTCTGTCCTTTGCGTTAAGTGAGCATTTCAAAGGCAGCATTCTTTCTCAGACACCTTTATCTTACTTAATGCTTGCCTGAGGTCGCACAGGTGACGAGTGACCTTCCTGAGACCCTTTCTCTGTGTGTGTGTTTCCTTCATACTGTTGAAATCATGGATGTGAGAGGCACTTTGCAAACTACAAGATGCTGTGAATATATTAAACATCTGTGCACTCTGGGGTCTCCGTGCATCTCCCCGAAAGAGCCCAGCTCACCAGCCAGACCTGAGCAACTTCACGAATGAATCCAGGTTAATACAGATGCCGGACAGAAGCTTTACTGCGCTCGAGGCTGGAGGACACTGTGCAGAGCGGCTGGCTCAGCTCGCGGATTACGGGAGCACACAGCGCCGGTGTTTCGGTTCCCTCCACACCAAGGACGGTGACAAGGACTGCGGTGTGGGGAGATGGTTTAAAAGGCAATCCCAGGAAGCAGGAACGAGGGAGTGTGAGGCGTGAGTGTGGCCAGGGGAAGTAGCTGGCGTATAAAGATGTCTTACCAAGGGCACGGTTACTGGCCCGGGAAGTGTGATTGCTCCAGGACGCCTCACAGAATTGTCATCTGAAGAGAAGCACGCGTCCCCTGGCCGGGGACGCCCTGGCATTTCTGCTGGTCAGACAGTGTCCCTGAGCCCATGAGGGGGCAGCGTGCCTTGAGGGAGGGGCCCCTGCCACCCGGGTGAACTCCAGCTTGAATCACTGTCACTACAGCTGTGAGGACAGATGGGCCAAAAAGATGTGATGGAAGACACCAAACTTCAGCCTGGTCAGGGGTCCCCACGTCGTCCCCACGGGAAAGGCTGGGGCTCGGGGGAGCCAGGAAAGCCCTCCAGATGTGGCCAAGACCCAGATGAAGAAGCCGGCTTCTGCTTCCTGATTGACCAAGCTGGGAAGCTGCGCCCCTGCTCGGGGAGGGAGAAAGGGGGCGGGGAGAGACCCGACATATGCTTGGAAACGCGCCCCTCTTCACAGAAGCTGCAGGTGGGACCCGCTTGCCCTCCTGAAGTGCAGTGTCTGTTGGAGGGAAGGTAGAGCTGAAACGAAGGACAAATCTATACCTGGGACTTCTCAGCAGGGCCCAGCAGAAGGTAACCCTCAGGGACCCCCCAATACCAGAGTCAATAGAAATCAGATACGTTAAAAGATGCTGCCCCTTCCCCTTCATTATTATTATTATTATTATTAATCATCATCACTAATTTTGCAGGGTTCTAGAAAACTTCATTGTAGAAGATTGCATACTATTTCAAATATCTTTAGAGTTGCTCACAGGAAGCATTACTTACCACTGCTTGCTTCCATTTGATGTCTTAGCCATTGATGTAAAAAAAAAAAAATCTGTTGTTTTTAAACGAGTTTCCAAGCGAACAGATCTTGGGCGATTCTAGAAAAGTCACGACATACATCCTCGGGAGATGTTTAGGGGTGCGAGGGGCTGGGTGAGGCGGGGCCTCTGTCTTTGTCAAGGACAGGCAGCTTGGGAGGCTGGTCTCCTCATCACAGCCCCCAGCGGCTCTGCCCACAAGCTCTGTGACCACTGTTCTGGGCCTCAGTTTCTCCCCCCAGGCTGAGCAGGTACCTGAAGAAACAGTGTGAGTGTGGAGTGAGATGCATGGGAAGAACTCCACGCGGAGCCTGGAGCATGGAGAGACTGTTTGAGTGCGTGGTTGGGTGGGGTGCAGGGGGTCCCCTGGGTGGGGTGCAGGGGGTCCCCTCAAGCCCATGTTGGTGGCACCACAGTTGGGGAGCTTCTCCAAGGACTGTCTTTTCCCCGCGTGAGTCCTCATCTGACCACAGCGCGCCGTGGACGAGGCGTTTCTGAGCACCTTCTGCACGGCGTTTTCGGTGTAGAGCTTGCGGGGCCAAGTCCTGGCTCAGAGAGTGACAGGTGCCCTGAGCTTCCTTTGCTGCAAGTGTGACCCCTTGCGGGCTGCACAAAGAGCACCCTGGACGAGGGTCTTAACCAGCAGACAAACAGTCGGGGGCTGGAATTCCGAGAAGGGACGGTTGCTCGGGGGGGTTCTCCTGAGACCTCTCTCCCTGGCTGGGAGCTGGACGCCTTCTCCCGTGTCCTCACCCAGCTGTCCCTCTGTGTGTGTCTGTGTCCTCATCTCCTCTTCTTATCAGGACACCAGCGAGACTGGACTCGTGCCCATTTAGTGACCTCATTGTACCTCAGTTGCATTGTTAGAGACCCTATCTTTATAAATATGAGTCACATTCTAAGGCGCTAGGGGTTGGGGCTTCAACATATAAATTTTGGGGGGCATACTTGTAACCCAGCCCGCAATAGATGAGGTCCAGGAGAAGAGGCTTGGCAAAGGGCAGATTTTGGGTGCACACAGTGACATTGGATCATGGATGTTTGGTACAAGTGGGTGTTGATGTTCTGAGACACTCCTGCTCCAGGAAACTGAGGCAGGCCAGGCAGGCGACAGAGCCGAGAGCAACGTCTATGGGATATACACTGTGGGCCCAGGCGTGTGCAGACTATAGGTCCAATTATGCGCTAGGACGTATATTGTCAGTAGAACGAGAACCACCACCTGGCTGGATTTTTTCCAGACAGCCCTTGTATGGATAGTCTCACGGGCCATAAACTATTGCCACAAACAGCCAGCATCGAAGGACAGGAATTTGCTGTCTGCCGGTTGTGGAGGCTGGAGGTTTGAAGTCTAGGGGTCACCAGAGCCGGGCTCTCTCCAGAGGTTCTCAGGGCGGGTCCTCGCTGCCTCCTGTTGCTTCTGCTGTCCTGGGCCGTGGTCACATCACTCCAGTCTCTTCCTCTGTCTTCACAACGCCTCCTCTTCTGTCTCCCATCTCCCTCTGCCCTTCTTTTATAAGGACACTTGTCACCGGACTTAAGGGACAGATGGATAATGCAGGATGATCTCACCTTGAGATTCTTAACAAAATTATATGTGCAAAGACCTTTTTTTTTTTTTTTTCCAAATAAGGTTATGTTGCTAGGTTCTAGGGGTGCAGATGCAGACATATCTTTTGGGGTGCACCACTCAGTCCATGATGTACATATGTGTTCTCTCAATGTAGACATAGAGATACAGATATGGGTACTGATGGGTAGGACATAGAGCATACAGGTAGAGGTTACGCAGACAGAGATAGATGGCGATAGAGACACCCTGGCTAAAATACACACGTGTGTACTGGGCTGGCGGTGATGTGTGCGGCAGAAATGCCTCTGGGGATAACGGAGTGTGCACTTGATGGGCCGCAGGGTCTCAGATGTCCCTCCCTGCGGGCCCGGGTACAGAGGGGCCCTGCACGGAGAGGAGGCAAGGGCCCAGCCTGGCCCATGTGGCTCCCCTGGGGGTGACTGGCCTCCAGAGAGGCCAGACTGGAGACTATGCACATTGGTAATGAATGTGCTCTTCCAGAAACCTGAACCTCTGCGTGTCATTATCTCCACTTAAGTAAAATTTCAGCATACATATTTTGATTAAATTTCTTTTACGAGGGAATGAGAATGTCAAAAGATCGGGGAATTAGAGAGCGGATTGCTGAGCCGTGTGACAGGCCTGGGTAGGGCGAGAGATCCAGAAGTGTCCTCCATGAGCTCTGCACCTGCCCAGGTGGTCGGCAAAAGTCACTGTCTTGTCACCTGCCCGGGAATACTGACAACTTTGTTAATGCACTGAAAATAAAGTCCTCTCATTATTTTAAGCCATTTGCACTTAAAACTATATTCCCTCTGACAAGCAACAGATTTAATGGGCTGCAGATGGCTAATCATTACTACCCTCTCTGCTGGCCTGCTGGCAATAGGAAAGTTCAGATGTGCTCATTTGAACACTCTGCTAGTTAAAGATGCACAACCAAGTACAAAGCACACAACGGTGGGGAGCTAGGCTTTGCAAATACCTTGGTTTGGAAGTCCTTTCTACACATAATGTCTCGTGTCTACCTCAGCACCAGGTGCAGGGATTTCCTTTCCGGTAACTCGTGACATCAGAACTCCTTTTGAGAGTTGCCCTTCTAGAGATAGTCGGTGAGACTGGACCTGCGTCTGGGACCCGTTCCGACAACGCGGTGTTTCGCTGTACAGCTTTGTAGTCTAAGGCCTGCTTTTGCCTGGGACATTCTCAGGCCAGGAGGTATAATTCTCATAAGCAGCATGCAGCCTAGATCCCTCACATGCACCGTTCACAGCAGGGTTCCTGCTCCTATGAGCATCTAATGCCTCCCTGACCTGACAGGAGGCGGAGCTCAGGCGGCCATACGAGCGATGGAGAGCGGCTGTAAACACAGATGAAGCTTCGCTCCCTCGCCTGCTGCTCACCTCCTGCCGTGTGGCCTGATTCCTAACAGGCCAGGAACCAGCACCAGGCCATGGCCCAGGAGGTTCGGGATCCCTGCATGAAAAGACTGCAGAGGAGTGGATCTCAAAGGAACTTCTCTCACGCACTGCAATGTTGGGGACCGACTTCATGAACACCGTCCTCAACAATCAGGAACAAGTAAGATGCTACATTTTTTAAAATGACATCTCTTGGTAAAGCACAAAGGCACATGTGGATAAATGCAATTCTCTAGAGAGGCTGTGGTCCTGCTATAAGGACGAGCGGGCCACGTGGGCTGTCAGAATGTCACAGGAGACAGCTCATTCTCTCCAGTGCTTGGAGTTAAACACTGAGTTGAAAGTCACATCTCCAGCCACCTACTGGTTTTGTGACTTGGCTCAGTCACTGATAGTCACCGAACCTTCTGAACTTCCATTTCCTCCTCCTCAGACTAGAGGGAAGATGCCATAGCTGCTGTCTCCCTTCAGGCCCAGTGTGAGCAACAAACCTCATTTTTTAAAGTAAGTGCAGGATCTGTAAGAGTTGTTTCACAAATGACAGATCCCTTTTCTTGCACGTTTCCCCCAGTCACTAAAAATATAAGAAGCCACTGAAGATGAGCTGGGATGGATGTCACAGTTTGGGAAATGCAATCGGGAAAGTCCAAATGCTCTGAAACCTAATAAACACAGAACCCCACTATCGTGAAGCGTCCTCACCATCTAGATCCTTCTGCTCACTTCCACTCACGACCCCCACCCACTCAGATCTCTGCGTCCTCCTTTGTTCAGGTGGTGGTGATATTCCGTATGTGCCATGCTGTTGTGAGAACAGAGGGGCTCAGCCTATGCAGAGGGAGGGAGCTTGTGACCCACCCTCCTAGTCCCCAGGTGTGACACAGAGGGGACCCTCTGAATCCGACAGAAAATACCTCTTGCCCTTATGAGGGAAGATTTAGAAATAGAAACTTTTCACCACCCTTCCAATTTTAATTGCTGCTGGAAATAAAGACGAGGAAGACCTCCCTTGTAACATCAGGAAGTGCAAAATGAAGTGGCTTTCTGAGGTGACAGGGCAGAGCCGGGCCCACCTGCCATCAGGACATGATGCCGGATCGGAATTCAGGGGGTGTCAGAAATGCACGTTGTCAGCAAATGTGGGAATATACTCTTCCCCTCCGAGGCATGACCCGCTCCTTGAGTTGCAGTGGAGTTGGGGGATGTGGCAGGTGACCTGGAGAATATGGTAGCGACCGCTTCCTCTCTAGAGCACAGCGTGTTGTGGTCGAGTGTGAGCGTGGGAAGCAATGTTGTTGGTGAGCGTGGGAGCCGCGGGATCGCATCACGGCCCCGTGCTAAGCCCTGGGCCCTCCCCAGCCGCCGGCACGGAGCTGTCCTCACACTCAGCGTTGCCTGTCTCCGGAAAGTGCTGAGCACAGGCTTCCGCGGGGTTCCGCAGCCCCTCCCTGACCGCCGCTGGGGTGCCCGGCATGGGGGTGGGTCAGGGGTGGGCAGCGTTCATGAGGCTCATCTCCACCTCTGAGGCCAGAACTTCCTGCATGTGTGTGGGGGTGGGGGGAAGGGGGGCACAGTGGATCATTTCAGTCCACCGCCAGTCCTACTGCTCTACCTGTTTTCGTTCTTGTGGTGAGCAGGTGGCTGCGTGACACTTTCTCACTTTCTTCCATGGCTGTTTCCCTCTAGGACATAAACTCCGTGGAGCCGAGGTTTTGTGTGTTTCCGACTCCCTGTTAGATGAACTCATGGGACGGTGCCCGTATGCACTTTTCCTCACGATATTATGATGCTGGGATTGATGGTGCTGAGTCTCAGGACAAATGCCAAACAAGACACAGGTAGCGAGAGTGTTGGAGCAGGGACCTGACCCCGGGGGTGGGGCCTCCCGGAATTGAAAGCTGTCACCAGCTGTTCTTGATTTTAAGGGCACCAGTGGCCAAGGCTTTCGGCAGGAACTTCACACTGGGTGCTGAGCAAAGCTTGATTCCCCCTGAAAGCCCACCAGACATTGGAACCCCTATTGCCACCAGGTCAGGGTGCTGTGGATGAGCCTTAACCCCCTCCCTGCATCTCCCCTTGACCTCAGTCAGCCACAGGGCCGGCGGATTCTCTACCTGAGCACCTCTCCCCTGGTGTTTCTGCTCTGGTCCCATCTACAAGGTCCGAGCTTCCATGACTGGTCCTCAGGACCATTGCAAATAGCTTCCAAACTGCCATCTGCTCTTGCAGCCTCTGTCGCCCACGCCGCTCCCGAGCCCTGCATTGAGAAGCGCAGGAGGACGGCTGTTGGGCCAGCCTGAGCCCTCCCACTGCGCCTGCAGTCCTCACGGCAGTCTCACCTGGAGAGCCAAGCTCTGAGCGCCTCCTCCTGATCCCTCTAGGCCTCGTCCCTGCCCCATGAGTGCCCAACATCAGAGTCCCTGGACCTGCGTCTCATTCCCAAACATGTCAGAAAGGCTCAGGCTGCCCAGCCTTTGCATCACCGTCTTCCCTTTTGAGATACTCTCCCTCACACCTGCGCCTGTTCATCCAGAGAGCACCTGACATTTATCCTGGGGACCCTTTATGTTCTGTGCCCCAGTTTCTCCCTCTGTACCAAAGAGGAGATGAGAATTGTCTAGTTCATGGGCTCCTCATGAGGACTTACAGAGCTCACGAGTGTTTAGAGCCATGACTGGTCCAGTGGAAGCAGTCTTATGAGAGGTGTTGACCATGGGGTCCCTGCGCTCGCCGCCTCAGACCCCCTGGGAGCCTGGTGGGCGTGCAGAGCTTCTAGCCCCACCCAGACCTGCTGACTCAGACACTGGGGATGGGGTTTGAACCAGCCCTCTGGTGACTGAGTGCAACTGAGCTTAGAGAACCCCGGCACCCAGCTTGGTGGCTGCTAGTAGTGCCATCCTATCCATACCAGATTGGTGCCAGCACTAGTGCTAGTGCTGCTACTAATGTCCAGGTTTTAGGGCACAGACGATTTCTGAGGCATGTTCCTACTAGTTTGACCTCTAGCTTGTGGATTGTGGTACAAATGCAAATTTAAATCAGCCGGTCACTGCCCAGCTAGCCACCAAAGTGGTTGTAAAGATATACATTCCCACACATGTGCGTATTCATCTTTGCAGACTCACATGCTCATCAACGCTTCAGAAAGACACTTTTTGAATCTTACCAACCTGAAATGACATAGCTCTGTGTTTTTACTTTATATTTAGCTGGTAAATTGTGAGATGAAAGATATTTTACTATATGCTTTTGGCCTCTCCTATTTTCTCCCCTGGGAAATTTCTGTTTATAAGCATTGCACATTTTTTTTTTTTTTTGGGATGTCTACATTTATTTATAGATCAGATTCCTATTTTAAAATTGTGCATGAGGTTTAAATAAATATGTACATATCATTTTCTTAGGTAGGGCACATAACATAGTTTGTGTTGATGGTTTTAATAATAATATTTAATAAGATTATAGATTGATAAATTGGCCATGTTTATTAGTTTCTATGTAATATGCTTATAAATGAATATTTCTATCTGCATTCATTGATATGACCACATTTTTCTCTCTTTTAATATGATAGTATAGTGAATTATAATAAGTTAATGTAGAATTAATTTTGAATTGCTAGATTAAATCTAATTTAGTCACGACATTTTTACACAGTGTTGTATGTATGTTTCTTAATATTTTCTTAGGATTACTTAAAAACAATAGGGTCTGACATTTTCTATGAGGAAATATTAACTATTGAATTATTTTTAAGACAAGAGAATCATTTCTGTTATTTTATCCTTTTTTGTGTTTATAAACAATGGGTTCATTGGGGTTCTCTTTTACTTCTTTAGGTAGTTTTAGAAAATTGTATATGTTCACATGTAGTATATACATACATACATGTACCTGTATGTACACATAAATATGTGCACATATATGTATGTACATGTATTATGGATTTGTATATATTACCTAAATTTTTCAAAGTTACTAGTGTAAATGTCTCCCAAATACTCCCTGATTCTCATAAACTCTGTTTATGATTTTAATCATCACTACATCTGTAGTTCCAGATATTTTAACCTTAATTTTTCATTTCTACTATTTTAAATTATGCTGCCTCTTTTTCTTTGATTAATCTCATCAGATGGTTGTCTTAATTTTCCATTTTCTCAGAGTACCAACATTTGCACTGGTAGATTCCTGAGTCATTAATTTGGACTCAAATTTTTCATTTCCTTTGTTCATCTCTTTAGTTATAATTTCTAATTTTGGAAGCTTATTTGAATTTCATTTTTATATTAAAATTTATATTATAAGTTAGATTTCTGTTACTGCTAAGGCTATATATTTCCTTCTGAATACTGTTTTGAAACATTCCACAGAACACTTTTTAATTTCATTTCTAAGTGCTTTCTAATTTTTCTTATATCATAGTATTTAATGTATGGCTGATTCCAAAGATTGCATGAGTGCATGTGCTTCAAATGACTAAATGTAGGAGTTTTCAAGTTAGAGCAGTTGAGTGGAATCACTAGAGTGGTTGGGGGCAGGGACTTGGAGGAAGGTGCTGGGTTTGAATCCTTGCTCAGCTACACAGCCCTGGGCAGACAGCCAGAGTTGGCCTCAGTTTCATCATGAGATGAGAGTTGTTGTGAGGTCTCCGTAAGTGTTGACATAGTGCCGAGAACTCTGCCTGACATCATGAGATTCATCCCATGGCGAGTACATTGTCATTTCTTTCTTTCTTTATTTTTTACTCTGTTGCAATGTGGTCAAAATACTTAGTTTGTGTGATACTTATTCTTTGAAATTGCAGAGTTTTCACTCGCTGAACAGGTTACTAGAACATGGTCAGTTTCCATACATGTTTTGTGCATGCTTATAAAATATCTCACCTCGTTTTCCTCCCAAGCCCCAGGACTTATCTCCTGTGCATTAAGTCCATCAAATCCAGGCCAGAAGTCCCCAGTTGTCCCTGACATCATTCTCTGCCCTCTCAGGGCAGCACAAATGGAGAGCTCACTCTCCCCCTGGGATGCACACGTCCTTACCCCTTCTGCCCACTAGAGCTCAATTCCCTTACGCTGATGTAATATCAATTAATAGCAGCAACAATTTACTGAGCATTTGCTGGTGCCAAGAATGTTGCTAATATCTTAACTTCTCTAAGTCTCATTTTTTTTTCCATTTATAAATTGGAAACAGATTCTAATTTGCAGTGTTAGGAAATTAAAGTTGGCAAAGAATATTAAGTATGTTTGCACAATGAGATCATGATAAGAAATTGGAGAGCCATTGTCTGATCCAGAAGGTCTGACTCCAGATTCCATGATAATAATTGCTACAATATATTGCCTGATGGCTCCATTTAACGTCTAAGATATTGAATATTAAAAAGTGAAGAGCTTTTTTCTTAGTTCACATACAGTATAAGTAGTTGGATTAAAAAAGTCTAACTTTGGGAACTCTAGTTAATATTGCTTTTGTTTGCTTTTTACTATACCAGAGTCTCTTAGGACCCCCCCCCCAATTTTTTTTTTAATGCACAGAAGGATTGAGGCACAGAGCAATAGACATTGAAATGGAAGAATTTCAGAATCATGAAATGGATAGGAAAAAGGTAGAACGTAGATGATGGAAGAGAGGGCTAAGATTCTTATAATTTGGGCTTTTCTATATCAACTGTCATCAAAGTCCCACTCGAATGGCTCCCAGTGACCCTCACCTCCTGGTATTCAAGCCCTTGTACGCGCCCCTCCAGCTAAGTGTGGGGTGGATCTCGTGACCTGACAAATGCAATGAGCGGCAGGCCCTTCCACGGTTAGGTCCTAAAGAACCTCTATCAGATGAGCTCTCCCTCCCGTTTGCTGACACAAGCTCTTACTGCTCCCTTGCTCATTTCGATGAAGCAAGTTGCCAGGTTGTGGCGTGACGTATAGAGAGGGTCATGTGGCAAAGCACTGATGGAGGGCTCTGGCCAACAGCCTGTGAGCAACTGTAAGATGCCAACCACCACCAGACTGAGCTTGGAGCTCCTTCCCCAGGGGAGCCTTCAGGCGACCCCTGAATTGCTGCCGAGACTCAGAACTAGAGGATGTCACTGAGTCATGCCTGAATTTCTGCCCACCCCCCACAAAAAAAACCAAAAACCAAAAACCAAAAAACCGTGATAATGAATGTGTGCTGTTTTAAGCCACTATCCTGGAGCAGGTTGTAACAGCCGTAGATAACAGGTCAAATGCAGCCAGAAGGGAGTCATAATGCAGGCCTCGCTTTGAGCTTCCCACATCACGAGTTCTGAACCCCTGCGAGGAAGCAGAGTGCTGCCAGACATGCTTACTAGAATTCTGTTGTGAAGTTATTAGACTGTATCAAGGGTGAAAGAACCATCGCTAGCAGTGAGCGCCTGGCTCTTGCTCCGGTCACTGAATCACTCTTTTACACTAGGCAGCTGTTGGAAAAAAACCTTGCCTGGCCTCTCTCAGCCCTCATCCATGTGCTATGTGAAATTCTGGCATTTTCCAATACTAGCTCTTCATCATGCTTTGCTTTTTACCTCTTACCCAAAGCACATTGCAGTTTATGCTTCCCTGGATTGTTTTGGCAGCTCAACAATATGTTTTACTGGGCGGGCATTGTCCTAATAGTATTGTACTCAAATTCATCCCCACTTAGTTTTGCATGTGGGTGCATATTTGCTGGCACATCTGTGAGCATTTCACATCATACCAGATGACACTTACTGTCCCAGATGCCCCTGCTAATTCAGTGGAAGCCCTCCACGCTTGGCCCTGGGCTGACTGCAGTGTCCCAAGACTCACCGGCATGAGGCAGAGACAGGCAGGATCCTCTCACAAGCTCTAGGGAGGCAGAGTTAGTGTTTAGCGTCCCACCACTTCCTGTCATTCTTCTCAGGGCCACACGGCCCTCCTCAGGTCTGTGGGGATATTTACGTGCTCAAGCTATGTCTCCTCCGAAGGAAAGTATTCAAGACTCATTCTCAGGTTTCCTCTTGGGCCAGTATCTCACATAACTATTCTAGATTCTCAAGCTTTTAACCTAATTTATAATCACATGCTAATGCTGCTTGAAATGAGATTTCTTGACAGGCTTCATTTAAAATGAGCAGCACAGATTTAAAAAAATTATTGCTTATCACCATCAACACCATCATCATCATTATCGTTAATGGATCCTATTTGTTAAATGTCCTTTATTGGTCAGTGACTTGGCAGAGTTTTTTCTAAGCATTAATTCTCTCCTAATCCCTCCCCCCCATTTTTTAAAGATTTATTTTATTTTTTTTGAGAGAAGGTGAGAGAGAAAGACAGATAGACAGACAGACAGACAGGGAAGGGCCCAGAGTAGTTTCCATAGTTGTACATCATTAATTTTGACATGGTTTCATTCCACACAGGTAGATGTGGGACCACAGTTCAACATGTGGGTTTGCCGGGGCCGGGGGCCCGAGATTCTACCCCCAGATCTCACAATTGCGAGGCAAACTCTCAACCTGTTGCGTTATCCCGGCATCTGCTAATTTTCCCTTTTTTGCAAGTGAGGAGACAGAGACTGTGCCTGGTTGGCCTGCTCCAGAACCCATCACTAAGGAGAGAGGAAGCTAAGGCTCAAATCTGACTCTGTGCCCAGAGCTTTTACTGTTCCGCGGTTAGCAAAAGGGAAGAAAATGCACCCTCAGGTGCGATGAATAACCTGAAGGTCACTTCGGATGGTTTCACCTTTTACTGACACCTCACTACCCATGTTTCCTGAATTTTCTTAGAAAAGTCTTTCTGCTAATGGTTTGGGTCCTCCTCTGATTGGTCCCTCCTGACTGTAGGCGGGGACTTCCTCCCAGTAGCAATAGCCACATGAGTGTCCCCCACAGATCAGTGGTCTTGGAGTAAGGGCTTGGCTGAATCAATGGAAACCAAGACAACAAAACCTGCCAGAATTAACACTGTGGGTCAACATATTGGATTTCTGGACGCTACCATGAAAGATAAATTGGAACCATTGGCATCTTGAGAAATCCTGACATTAGCTCATCTTCAGAAGCTCCTAACTACCACTCAATGTGGTGGCTGGGCACTGATGATGGAGCCATGGTGAATCATGGTCCTTTTTATTTCCCCCAAATCAGGTGTT
>PVKE010006972.1:0-52350 GCA_004027555.1 Craseonycteris thonglongyai | reverse complement strand
TGTATAATTGCATTTGAAATGACCAAATTAACTATGTTCCTCATAGTTGCTGGACTTATTATGGTGATCACTTCTTTAGGTATAGAGATGTTGAATAACTGTGGTGTACACCTGAAACTAATGTACTATTATATGTTACCTATATTGTAATAAAAATATTTTCAAAAAACTATAGACACAGATAACAGTTTAGTGATTACCGGAGAATTAAGGGGGGCATGTAAGAGGTAAAGGAGGGTACAAGGAGTCAAATATATGGTGATGGAAGAACTGACTGGGTAGTGAACACACAATGCTATTTATAGATGATGTATTATAGAATTGTACTCTTGAAACCTATGTATTACTAACCAATGGCACCCCCAATAAATTTGTTATTATTTTTTTAAATTTATTTTTATTGCTTTTGACAGAGAGAGAGAGAGATACAGAGACAGAGACAGAGAGAAGGGGGAGGGCCCAGAACAGTCTTTAAAGTTGCACATCATTGTTTTTTCCACATAGTTTCATTCCACAGGTGGGCACGGGGCTGCACAGGGCAGGAACTGGGCCAGGGTCTCATCCTGGTGAGAACTGAACTGGGGGCACTCCCCAGTTCAGCATATGAGTCCACACGGCCAGGGTCGGGATTCGCTCCTCGGTTCCTGGGGCTTCAAAGTGAGTGCTTAACCCACTGAGCCATCCCAGCTTCCCTAAATTTAATAAAAATGTTTTTAAAAGAAAAAAAAAAAGGAATAACCAAATTGAATTTCAGAGAGGTTGAGCCATTTATCCAAGGTAGCACAGTTCATTTTGGAACCCAGGTATGTGTGATCTTAAATACTTTTTTCTATATCTCACTGCCACTTTAAGCCCTGCTGAAAGGATTTAGTGAACAAATCTCCTTTAGAAGGGACTGGAAAATAATTGTGGGGTCATCTGTGGAATAAGCTTACTGGAGAAAAGGAACCAGCTAATAAATATGTATTTTATGGAGTCCTTGACTGAAAAGTCTACATACGGCTGGCTGTGTTGGGACTGAACTCCAGCCACCATCAACCTGGTGTGTGAACAGGTCACAGAGAAACCCCTAGTCTTTGAGGGAGAAACTTCTCTCAGGGGTTAGCATGGAATGTTATTGATGCCACAGGAAAATTGTCCAGTGGGTTTTTCTTGGTAGCTCTCCTTAATCCCATTTTGGTTGTAATACAACAATTTGGAAAGGCTCCTGAGGAATTTTTGATGATATAATGATCTGGACAGTCAAAATATTTTAAATCTCCTGCGAAGCCCCATATCAAGTTTACTGTTTTATCTGTTATCCCCAAACCTATTTACTTAAAATTAATTAATCATAGGGCCACTTATACTCTATTGAGAAACAAGGAACAAAGGTCAGAGTGCCAGTCACCTCAGCAAGACCAGACAGGTTCATTCCTTCAACTAATGGTCTTTTGTGCCACGTGTTGTGCACAATATGGGGACGCAAGACTAAAGAACACAGTCACTGCCTTCATGGAGGGAACACTTTAAGTAATTACAAACGATAATCAAAATCTGACCAAATTCTCCAAATAAAAGTCTAACCAACAACTAGGAATGAGAATTATTTAACTCCATAGAGGACAAGCATTATTGTTTACACAAAGAATGAGAGAGAAAAGTAATTGAATACATTATGTTCCTTGAGGAGAGAACAGATTTCTCTTTTTCAGGTCAATTTTCTTCTATTTCCCTTGGAAAAAAATAATGGAGGCAAAGGCAATGGGCAGAAGGGATAATGAGGATTTATTTGGCTAAACATTTTGTACTGTTGCCCATTTCCAAGAGATAGCATAATAGCATATATTAAGACAGATGAATTTAGTGAAATTCTTAAAATAATTAGATGCTTAAGTACAATTCTGTCTCCAACTCGTACTTCATAAGGATGAAGTATCATCTAGAAACTGCTTGGGCTTCAAAAAGCTCCTGCAACTACATTTTGATGAGTTGAGTGTAAATGAATCAGAAACACAGAGATTTCATTTGCTTTGTACTCATAATACCTATGAACTTAAAAATTAAGTGGAACAGTAATTGTCTTCTGGGAAAAGCTTAGAATCGTTTTTCATTAGAAATTTTTTTCATTTGTATACTCAATAAATTTCGGTAAAAAATAGGCATAGTGCTGAGTTTTACTGTTCTCCATTTTAATGTCTCATTTGAAGATATCTCTTATTTAATGACCTCAGGCTTTATGGTTGACCATTGCATTGCTAATGATTGTCTATTGAATATGTAACACTAAAAAATAAAAAAATTCTGTGTTTACTTACTAATTTAAGTGAAAGTGAAGTTGACTATATCTGTTTATTTTGGGGGTTAGTGGATGGGTAGGAGAATACAATTTTATTAATATAAAATCAACTATCGTGTTTAAAAGAAGGTTCAAGAATGTGGATCTTGCCATATTATCCCTAAGTTTGCTGTAGAATTTTATATCTAAATTTTTCTACACATTAATCTGATTGATTATTTTTCATTGAAACACTTGGAAAGTAGACAGTGGAAGTTTTATCTACTTGTATAATGTTTTTAAAAGCCTGCATTTCTCTATAAAAAGATTGATGATCAATGCAGTTGCATCAAGAGAATTTTCAAAGCATTGTAAGGCCTCACACTTACTGAAAAAAATTCAAAACCCAAATAACTCATTATTTCATCATCACAATGTTTCATTTTTAAATGCCAGACATAAAATTAGCTGCACTTCAGAATTGCATAGTGTTACCTACCTTTTTTATTGAGTAAAATTTTATTTGTACTCAAAAGGAAAAAAAAAAATTGCCTGGGTGGATATCCTCCAATTTTTTAAGAGAAGTTTACATTTTTTCCCCCCAGAGCAGTATAAAAACATAATGTTCTTAAAATGCTTTTTATAGCTAACTCCATGGCCAACACAGATCAAACATAATTTTCGTTTGACAGTCCCTTGTGCACTCACAAAGTCCGGTGACCACTATTAAGATTTAAGTTAAGAGAAGTTGTTTAGCCCTTGATAAATTTTCCTAACAGAACTACTTACTATTAGCCTAATATTTATTTTCATCAAGCTGTACTGTAGTTAATGACGTAAAGCGGAGAACTTGCCCGAACACTGGATCTCTGAATACATAACCCTGCACCACCCTCCCCTGACCATCTGCTGAAGCAAAACCTGATTAGTCTGCAGGAATTCCAGCTTGTAGACACTTACAGTCTGTTTTTCACTTGGGTGAAGAACAGAAGCTTTAACTAAGTTATCACAAGAATTACCCAACATATCAAGCTTGTCAACTGGTTTTTGACACCTGCGTCAACACCAGAGAGAAAGCAATGATTGCTGCTCGCCAGCGACACCCCTCCACACACCCCTTGATAGCACTAATCACAAGGCTGCCGGCTGGGACGCATGATCAAACAACTTAGCCTTACTTTATCTTCCCCTACGTTTTGTTTAAAGTTTGGTCTTGTGTATTATATTCTCTTTTAACTTCACCTAACCACAGTTTTCCTAACCCATAAAAGGGCATCTTTTTAACCTCTTCGAGGGGAAAAAAATTAAGCAATATATTAGAGATGGATAAAGCAGTGTTAGACAATTTGTCTCTTTTACTAATGTACTTTTTGTACTTTTTCTGTTGAATTTGTGCAGGCTTGGGACATGTTTCATCTTGTTGACAAATGGTTTGACGGGTGCCTAGTTCTCGTCTTGTTTCTCCACTTACATTCCACTCACCTCTCTGAAATCACAAGGTCAAAGGACAAGTTGTCCTAAGTATTGAAATCCTATATTTGTCCAGTGGTAAAGCATGTTTGAGGCAGATACTACTCTCCTGCCAACTGCTTCAACCTTGACCACTGGACAACTGCCACCTTCATTACACAAGCAGTGGTGCATTAGTGATGTGTCCCTCCTGACATTTACATTCCTCTCTGGAGTCAAGACGTCCAGTGGACTGGGGAAATGCCCCAGAACTTCTCTCCATTACATACAGGCAACGTTAGGGGACTTGCTTTGATAAGCACAACAGCAGTGGGAAAATCCTGACATCCAGTCTGGGTTTATGTCCTAGCTGTACCACTAACTAGTGTGACGGTCTTAAGGGAAGACTTTTAAATTACCTAGGCCTCTATTTCCTTCTGTGCAGAATGAAATAGCTGCACTGGGTCATGCAGAAACCCCAGTAAGCTCTAGCTTTCGATTTTTCTATGACAACAGCATGGTTTACCAGTAGACAGGAAGACCACAGCAGCAAGAACACAAATCCCAGGTTCTCCACTGTCCTGAGAGACACCTTGGGTTACCACTTGCCTCACTTTCTTAGAGGTAATAGAACCATAACATAAAATTAATCTTAGGGGAACCTGGGATGGCTCAGTGGGTTAAGCGCTCACTTTGCAGCCCGGGGGACTGAGGATCAAATCCCGGCCCCAGCCCCGGTCATGCAGACCCATATGCTGAACTGGGGAGTGTCCCCAGTTTGGTTCTCACCGGGGTGATACCCCAGCCCATTTCTTGCCCTGTGCAGCCCCGCACCCACCTGTGGAATGAAACTATGTGGAAAAAAAAATGATGTGCAACTATGGACAATGTTCTGAGCCCTCCCCCTTCTCTCTGTCTCTGTCTCTGCATCTCTCTCTCTCTCTCTCTCTCTCTCTCTCTCTCTCTCTCTCTATATATATATATATATATATATATATATATATATATATATATAACAAAAAAAAATCTTAAAAAAATTAGTCTTAGCAAGTTAGCTAATCCAAGCCACTTACCTGAGCACATAGGCACATATTTGTAAGAGTGCTGAAAATATTGCAGATTTCATGTTTATCACCAGTGAATTTCAGTGGGAGGGTATGGGTCAGAGAAATGTGTGTGGAGCTTTTTCTTCTTTGATGATTACATTTCTTTTTGTAATTAATCATAAAAATGGGTTGACTGCCCAAGAATGATTTATTAAAAGATAAAATAATATTTAAACAGCAAAGTTTAAGTGAAGTCATATGTGTAAATAGAGAACACAGCACAGCTATTGTGAATATAGAGTATCAACCAGTGTGTGTGGGGACAAATGAATATGAAAGATGATTTTATACAACTAGCTACAAAACAGAAGTAAATAAGAAAGATATTAAAGAATATCTGAAAACTTTTTTATTAGACTAATGACCCTATCACCATTAGTCCCCAGGACACTGTTATAAAACATTCTCAAAGTCTGGCAGGAAGCCAGGGAAGCTCTCATATCATTAAAAGAAAAAGGACAATGACATGTATGGTGAATCTGTTCCTATACCCAGCACAAAGTAATGTCTTCTAGTATAAAATTGTTGTTAAGTGTGGAGAAGAGAACAAAATAGAAAGATATTCAAAACTGTACTCCTTAGAGAGAAAAAGACACAGGTGAGCCTCACAGATACGTCAACAAGCTTGGCAAACGAACTACAAAGTCAAAGGCAAATATTATGCTCAGAGGAAAAACAGAGTTAACTCCTCCCAAAGTCCTTTTACTAAATGACAGGTGAATGGCAAATACGGTGAAGTCACTGTGTCTTATCCAGGGATTGGGTTAAATAGGTAGTACAGAAAGCAAAAAAAAAGCATTCCCCTTGAAAATCTCTTAGGATAGTGGTGTTGGGCAACCAATGAGTATCACGTAAGAGATGAAATCTCTCTTAATACAACAAAATTAGTTTTTCCTGAAACATTGGGACAGATCACTATTACCTTGGTTGACACTGAATGAATTAGATAGATTTCATGATGTGCAAAATATCCGTACCTTTAAATCGCTTGGTGCAGTGGGGTGAGAGACATGCAGGATCTGACAACAGCTAAGAAATGAAGAACAGGCTCTCAGTCCCTATCTCGTGCTTCATTTGAGGCATAAACACACTGGGTAGAAGAGTAGATAGAACTGTACTATTCTCTTTCTGTGTCTTCATCTCGCTCACTTTCTGTGCATAGAGTTGAATATACTTCAATTAAATGAGCAAATCATGCAACGCTCTTGAATCAGTTTGTTTCAAAACAATAGAGCAACTATGTGCCTGTCTTTATATCTATCATATTTCACTTTACACTTTAACAAACAACTGATGTAGAGGTTTTGACACATTTGTGAGGGACATGTACTTGACCACTCTTCTATAGGAAGATATATTACAATTAGTTAAAGACAATTTTGTGAACTAGATATCAACTGAAAAAATATACTGAGATTAGTTATTGTTAGGAATGTGTGTGGCACATTTGGATGCTATCTGCTGATTCATTTACAGAGGACAGTTTATAATTCAAAACTATGCCTCCTACTCATGATCACCTTGATGCTTGTCATGATAATGATTAATTCTTATAATTGCAAACATTTTCTTAAGTAGCTTATCCCAGTGAGAGGGAGGCAGGGAAGAAATGCAGCTGTCCAAGTATTGGTATTATAGGGTAAGTTCAAATCATACGGGAAGGTTAGGGCCTTAGGTTTAAACTATATTGGCCAATTCAGTTATAATAAATTAAAGCTAATATTTTGACCCCAATTTCTGTATCTACATCTTGATTATCTCAGAATTAAAAGGGAAAAGAAATGAGATTAATTTTGAAGTCCAAGCACATGGTACATTGACCAAGAGACCTTGAAAAGACACTGGCAGAACGAACAGTGGGAGATCAAGGTACCATAGCATAATAAGGTTCTTAGTTTGACTACAGAATTTGGTGACTACAAGTGAACGGCTGGTTTTATAACTGATATTACAAAGTCTTAACTCACTAGGATATACAGAATAGCAATCCCCCAAATTGTGTTAGTTAACCTACCCCATTTCAGCTTGAGTCATTCAATTTTCTCTTAGTCCAAGTCCATACCTTTTCAACAACTTTGATTATCAGAGCAGTCTTATTTCAGTACTTTAGTCATAGTCCAGTTCTTTCATTCTTTATCAGCTTTACTGAGCTATTCTTGGCATATGAATATAATGAACTGCATGTTTTAAGTATATGATTGGATAAATTCTGATAACATATAAAGACCCATAAAATTATCACTCTCTAAATATCCTCTCTCCCTTATAGTCCTCACTCTAACCTCGTCCCACCTCCTCCTTCTTTTATACAGCATGCAGTCATTTTTGTTTTGTCTGGCTTCTTTCACTAAGGATAAGTATGCATATTTTGAGATTTATCCATGTTGTTGCATGTGTTGGTAATTTCTTTTTCTTATCACATTATATTCAGTTATACGTTATACCACAATTTGTATATCCATTCACCTATTGATGGACATTTGAGTTGTTTCCAGTTTGGGGTTGCTGCAAATAAAGCTTCTATGAAAACTTACATACAGGTGTTTGTATGAGCAAATCTTTGTTTATTTTGGATAAGTAGCTAAGAGTGGAATGGCTGGGGCATTTGATAGGTATATGCTTAATGTCTTAAGAAACTGCCAAACTGTTTTCCAGAGTAGTTATACAATCCCATCAAAAGTGGACAAGAGTTCTAGTTCCTCTTAGTCCTTGCCAACAAATGGCATAGTCAGTCTTTTCAATTTTAGTCATTCTAAAATGAATGTAATGATATCTTATTTCAGTTTTTATTTGTATTTCTCTAATGACTAATAATGTTGAACATCTTTTCAGGTCCTTTTTTGCATATCTTGAGAAGTATTATTTTATATACTTTAATCTCATACCTATTTCAAAGCTAGTCACCCGTCTTCACCCTACCTTAGACTAAAGAGCCTATGGAGCAGAGAGAGGCATGAGATGGACTCGCACCCTCTAGAGAATCAGCAGGATGTCTCAACAGATGTCTCATTATTAAGTTGTGCAAGGTTGCGGTCCTTTTCTCCAGATAACTTTAACTGCTGCTCTAGATCATTGTTTTGGTGTATATGGTTGAAGAGAGGTCATTCTGGAGCACCTAACTTAGTCACTGGTAGCCCCTTTTAAGAGTTGGTCACAACATCCAACTCCTGATAACTTCATACCAAGTTCCTCTGAAGTGACCACCTCTTTGTTCCCCATACTGCTATATTCCTGGCAATGCCCCAGTGTGTCCTACAAGACCAGTTTTCTGGTCAGTGAGCATAAGTCATATCAAGTCCTACACTCCTCTCAGAACTCAGCAAGGATCCTGGTCAAATTTTAGTCCCCACTGAGCATAGCAATCCTATATCAACATCTGTCCTCTATTGTCTCATGCCAGCAACGAGCCAAGTCACCAATCTCTTGGAAAGATATACGAGGTCTGACTATTAAGTTCACGAACTCATCCTAGAAAAAGTGCTATTTACCTCATTGCTGAATATCAGTATGGTCACCTTCGAAGTGTTACCCTTGGGAAACTATGAACCCATGCCAGTACCTAGTTTACCATTAAAAGCAATTTTGGAACTCTTTCTGAAATGGCCATCAAAGCCTCATATTACCATCAAAATGTCTTCCTTTCCATATTTCCTTTATCTTTGAGTAAAGAAAAAAGTCATTGGGAGCCAGATCAAGTAAGTAGGGAGGGTGTTCCAATACAGTTATTTGTTTACTGGCTAAAAACTGCCTCACAGACAGTACTGTGTAAACTGGTGCATTGTTGTGATATAAGAGCCGAGAGTTGTTGGTGAAAAGTTCAGTTTGTTTTTTGTCTAACTTTTTCATGCAGCCTTTTCAGTACTTCCAAATAGTCAACTTGGTTGACTATCCAGTTGGTATAAATTCATAATGAACAATCCCTCTGATATCAAAAAAGATTAGCAATATTGTTTTGACTCTTGATTTGGACTGATAAAATATTTTTGGTTATGGAAAATGGGCTGATTTCCATTGTGCACTTGAATGTTTTGTTTCAGAGTTGTACTGGTACACCCATGTTTCATTTCCAGGCAAAACATCATCTTACCTCTCCAAAAGGTCTTGGCAAACTTTGACTCTCCTTTGCTTTCGTTCATTGGTAAACTCCTTCAGTGCCATTTTTGCACATACCTTTCTCATGCCAAGATTTTCAGTTAAGATTTCCCTACCTGTTTCCCTATTGATGTTTACTTGATTTGGTACGCTTCTCACAGTCAGTCGATGATTTTCACTCACAATTCAATGACTTTTTGCAATGTTTTCATCGGTTCCGCTTGTTACTGGCCTCCCTGACCTCTGTTCATCGGTGATGCTTTCTCTTCCCTCAGAAAAATGTTTAATCCACTTGTACACTGCCATTTTCTTCAGGGCATTATCCCTATCAACTTGGACTAACGTGTTTCTGATTTCATTTCCATTTTGTGTTGCCCAAGAGCACAATAAAAATCATCATAATTAGAGCTGGTAAAAACTCACCTCACACTGCGAGGTTCTTTGACCTTCAGAGTAAGTTAGATGTTGCGAAAGACAAAACGGAAGTCTTCCGAAAATGTCCCTACGATTCATGACAATGAATCAAGAGGAATATGACATCTTGAGCAGAATGGTAGAATACAGTGGCTGTGCTCCCTGTCATACTCCATTTTAAGTTAACAAGTTAGCCCGTCACAGTGCCCCTGTTTAAAATACACAGGACAAGAAGTGATTAGGGGACATGGTGCTTCCTAGCCCCACAACTTTTGCCTTTGCTGGCCCAAAGGTCCTCATTCCTGGGAAGGAGAGGAATTAGTTATTCTATAAGGGAACAGAGTATATAAGGACTCCACCGAAACTTGAGATACATCTTCTCATTGTCACTTTTGGCTTCTTATTCCAGATGACAGTTAAGCTAAGAAGAAAGTCCTGGTTAATATGAGGATACAGGGTCACTATTATGTAATAAGAACAAGGAAAACTATGTCTTACATCCCACTGCAGGGATTTTTTTCAGTTATTAAAGTGCCTTTAGCCATGTTCTGAGGTAATTACCAGCCCTCAGGAGAACCCCTGGACCAAATTTGATGGAAATGGTGTCTCATTATCCCATTTCCCTCTCCTTCAGTGAGATAATTCTGGGACACATTGTCTACACTCTTTCCCAAAGGATTAAGCTCCACTTGTCAATGTAATAATTTTCTTGATAACACAGTTTGTATTAGCTTCTTTTCTTCCCTATCTTAATTCCCTATTCCCTTATTTCTCCCAAATAAATTTTTTTCAGTCAAATCCTTGGCTCAATGTTTGTTTTGAGAAACCCCAAGCTAAGGTTCTTGAAAATTGTCTTTCCTTTAAAGATATGTCAGTAAAAATTTTAAAACACCATTGAAGTAGTGGACATTAGCAATGCACATTCAATAACTACTAGGGTAGCATATATTATAAAACAGTGTTCTAGTTATTTGCATGCTCATAATCATGACCCAATGGTACAAGAAATATTTTTCCACATAAATCTTTTTAAGAGTCCAGGAAATTGTATTCATACACTAGTTTAAAAAAAAACCATTTAAAATATTTATTTACAAATACACACATACACACTGGCATTTTAAATTTGAACACTTAAATGGACAAATTCTGGTTCTTTGAGAGTCATACCTATGTGGAACAGCTTATGTAATCTTTGAATCTTCATTGAGGATGCTTTTAAGGCTGTGTAAATTTTACTCTGCATCCCTTTCACATTGTCATTCACACAAATGGTACTTCCTGGGGTTATACAGGGCACAACCTGACAGACCTCATGGGTCTACAGCATGCAGTTATAAATGAATGTCTACCCCATTCGATATTACTGCCAACCTGTCTTAAATATAAAATGATGTGAGACATTCTATCAAATGGAACTTCCCTATAATAAAAAAAAAAAAGGAAATGTGGAATTGTGGATGTTGAAACTACTTTTACTCCATACTGTTTTTATTGTCCTGAGCTGTTGGATCTAATGCTGGAATGCACTCATTGAATCAAATTTTAAACCATTATTCTCTATGATTCTGTATGGCCCTCAAAGTCTAATCACATTGGAACTAGATGAAGGGACACTGTCAAGTTCAATTTAGCCCAGATTATCTCCCAACAATACTTCAAAGATTTTATTCACATAATTTATACAGGAGGATTAGAATATGCACTCAGTTAAAAAAGATTACTTTGCTAGTATGATGATCATGCACAATCTTATTGCTAATAAACCCTTTTGTATAGTTTCCCACACAAACAAGTGGAGTTTCTCATGGGAAATATGCTTATGTAACTTTTTGAAAGAATTTATACTAAACTTTGTATTTGTTTAAAAAACAACAAATAAAACAGTACCTTAAAGGGAAGGCCATACTGGAACAGTACAGAAAATTAAATATCCTCTAAGCCTGTAGTAAATGAGATTTAAAAAATAATTTTACTAAATGATTTCAATTGACCACATGAGTATATGAGTAAACTTTAGAACACATGTTGAAAATTTGCAGCCCTGAGGCTTATGTGTATATTGGTTATCTGGCTCAGTGTTTTTAAATTAAAAAAAAAAATTTATTTTATCATTTGAGAGATGAGAGAGAGACAGAGAGAAGGAGGAAGGGCCTAGAGCAGTCTCCATAATTGCACATCATTCATTTTTTTGACATAGGTGGATGTGGAGCCACACAGGGTGGAACCAAACTGGGAGCCTCCCTGTGGGAGGAAAGAACTTTGGCTACAGAGCTATCCCAGCAGTGACCAGTTGCACTTCAGTTCAGCATATGGTTTTGCATAGGCCGGGCCAGACTCAATCCCTGGATCTGGACCTCCCAGTTGCAAGGCAAATGCTCAACCTGTTGAGCTATCCCAGCATCCCTAAATTTTTGTGTTTGAATGCTTTCTCAGTTCTATAGCTTCCCTCTCTCCACCTCTCTACTATCTGATACCCACCTAGAATCAAATTTTGATGTTACCTGCCCAGCCTATGGGAGGCTATGATTGCAACACTGGGACTGAAGGCCCAGTAGATTTTTCTGAGACCTATACTTAGATGTATATAATTACAAATGCAAACATATTTTTGAATACTTTCAATAATTACCACATACCTACATGGACTGTAATGAGATTGAGAATTTAAAATTAAAACATTGGAATATCAAAGTTTTTCTCTCCTCTCCTATTTTTCTTCTGCTGGTTGTTGTTTGCACTAAGGATCCCTGAACTGTAAGACCACTAGAAAGAAGGTTGACAAGGCCAGCAGAAGAGGAAGCATGATGGTCAGCATGCTAAAGTCCTTTCGGTTAATTTACAGATCATCGGTCACATTCTGGCAACCACTGCTGCCGACCCAAGGAGGTGGCACCAAACCTGAAATCGCTGTTGGAGGACTGCTTGGACAGACTGATCTGGTTTGAAAGAGTCGTGTTTTTTTTTTAAAGCCTTAGTTTATTTATTTCAATGTAATGTTAAAGACACTGCTATCTTACATGATTTACACCTGTAACCTGAGAATTAAGAGTTAGATTTTAAATTTTAAATTGTATTTGGAATAAGCTGACCAGATGTCCCATTTCAAATGGGACAGAAAACAATGGTACTGTCCCATTTCAAAGAGTACATCTGGTCAGCCTACCTGATACCTTGAATTTAACCCAGTGAGACTAGGTTGACAATATGTTCCATTTGAAATGGAAAAATACTGTTGTTTTCTGTCACAATTAAAGTGGTACATCTGGTCAGTCTAATTTGGAACCAAATTTTAGACTGATAGGGGTGTGAATTTATGCAAAACCTTAATGACTGTACTTGTTCACAGGGTTTTCATTTACTCATGTATCTCCTCACAATCTTTTGGAGAAGTTAAAGTAAGTATTATTTTCCCCATTTTACAGGGAAAAATGCAGTTGACAACTTTTTATCAAAATTGTACTTTTATGTGGAAAACTAATGCGGTCAACTATGGAGACTGCTCTGGGCCCTCCCCCTTCTCTCTGTCTCTCTCTGTCTGTCTCTCTCTCTCTGTCAAAAACAATAAAAATAATTTTTTTTTAAATCGTACTTTTGCTTAAGTTAACAACCCATAAAATTAATTTGTGCTTTTGCTGCACAGACTGGCAACATGCATGCAGCTTTTTAGTTCATGATCTCTTCCTTAGAATTAAATTTGGGGAAAGATCAAAATTAAAACTTAAGCAGAGTTGGGGTACCTTCCGAATTAGGCCAGGATCCTGCTCAGGTTGAGTCTGGCTATAAAAACTGTCTTTTTACTCCATGTAAAAGCACAAAAGGGCAAGTTTCCTCTAAAATCTGGAGAAAATGCACATTTGCCCTGCCCTATATGGTTTGATTTTATACTTGAGACTAGGGAAGAAGCCACATGGGAGCCAACACATTCAACTCTTCTGAGACACCGAGGAAACACAGCAGGTGTTCTCCCTAGACCGAACATTGACTTGTTAGGAAGCAGGGTAGACCAGACGGGTCGTCATTAACACAGGCCCTGCCTTTCTGTCGAGGGCACAATAAAGTAAAAAGGACGGCTTCATTTGCTAAGAGGCATTCATGCCAATCCAAATATAAAGGTAAAGCAGGTGAGACCTTACCAAATACATTCTCTGAAGCACTCATCCCCTGAGGTCTTAGGACACGTTACCAATTCAGAGAGTTTTTTAAGGGTTGGCTTTTGTGAGCCTAAGCCAGACAGTTAAAGACATCAAAGTCTTAATGAGCAAGGACCCACCTTTCGCTCTCTTTTTACCCTACCTCGGGAGGTTAATTTACTTTTCATTAGTTGATCTCAAAGAACTTAATTTTTTGATGAGGCTACAGAGAAACCCGGAAGGTGCTAGACAGAAACATTTTCCATATGAATATTTGGAATGAAGTGTGAGTTGTTGCTAAATAGAAATTAGAATTTAGTCATTCTTTGACTTTGCTAGAACTGGTAGATGGGTGAGTCTACTATAGCTAGCTTTACATATACATGACACAGAGTACGAATCTGAAAAGTTTCAATTCAGTATCCTAAAAGTTTGAAACTACTACCTATTCTTCCACCACTGTGCCTTCCTACCTTTGAGACTTGGAGGCTTCTTAATCATGCAACCCCTTTAAGTGCCAGAACTTGAAATTGAACCTGCTTCTCTGAATTTCTTATCTTAGGGTCTTCACTTACTTTTGATGTTGCCTTTCAGCTAACAGCACTTGAAAAAAAAAGAATGGGACTTAAAGGAGAAGCATGGCTTTAAGGGAGGTTTCAGGAGCAAGTGACAGGAAACTGACAGAGGAATACCGGTAGGTTCCAATGAAGAGATAGGTCTGCTTTCAGGAAGGACTTCCATTTTCACTTTTTGGAATTGAAATATCCCTCCTTTATTTGATGGTGTGTATGACATCCTTCCTCCTGACTATATCCAGTTTCATATTTTATAAATGGAAGATGAATTAATTTAATATGAAGAATTGTGACCTGCCAGGACATCTTGAAACCAAGGCTAAGAAAAAATGTTGTTAAATCAGCACTTTGGTGGCCAGACCAGCAACCACATTCTTTATAAACATAATTACACTGTCTGTCATTTTGTCATAGAAATGAAATTAGCAGAAGGCTAGTTTCTAGCAGTGGCTAGAAATAAAAAACTAAGGCAAGCCTGGAACATGAGTAAGTAAAGTAGACAAACATCCCAGTTCACCTTTGACTAAAGAATTTCCTGGGACATGGAACTTTTAGTGCTAATACTGGGATGGTCCTGGGAAAATCAGAATGATTGGTCGGTCAACCTAGGTAGGTGGCAAGTTAAATAAACACTGAGCTCTGTTCTTCATACAGATTGGACTTTCCATTCAAAGATGTACCCGGTTGCGGAAAAGGTATCCTCAGTGAAAACACCGTGCAGTACTGTACCATTGTACAGAAGCATGCACTTGAAGCATGCTTTCTGGAAGCTTGGTCAGAATCGGGGAAAGATCTGGCTGGCAACATGCATGTTCCTTTGTCTTTTAGCTTCAGGTCCTGAGTATGGTAAAATCTAGAAGAAAACAATGGGACTGAGATTGATGAAAAGTAGGCAAAAAGTCATTCGGAAGGTGATTGAGTGCATAGAGGCACAGGAGATATTTAGACCCAAGTATCTGCCAGGGCATGGCACTTACCCAGGCAAAGTGTACCCTGTGCCTACTCAGTGCTTTCTCACCTCCTCTGACAAAGAATGCCTTTCTCTACCTTATACAGCTGTAAAAAGGAAATACTATCTGGTTTTTGAGGATCTTTTGGAATACCACTTCTTCAAAAGAAGTATGTGACCATCTCTCTCCTTTCAGCTCCCACAGGACTAATTTTCCATCATTTGGTACTTACTCTCTGCTTGTATCAATAATTGACTTCAGTGTTTTATCACCCCAGTCCGGTTGTAAAGAGTAGGCTGAGTCTGGATCATTCTTTCCTTGTTAAAAAAAAAAAAAAAAAAAAAAAAATGGCTGTGATCTGTTGCATTGTGCCTAGCCTAGACTGGGCTTATTGATTATATAAAGCAACATTGTCCAATAGAAATAGAAGGTGAACCACATTTGCAATTTAAAATTTTCTAGCAGTCTCTCTTAAAAGAGGCCAAAATAAATGGGTACAAATAACACTTATGATATATATTACTTAGCCCAATATATCCCAAATGTTATTTTAACATGTGATCAATAAGAAAAAGAAATTGAGACATTTTTACATGATTTTAATTGTATTAAGTCTTTGAAATTTACTCCAGCACATTTTGATTTGGATTACCCACAAATCAAGTACTCAAGAGCCACATATGGCTGGTGGCTACCATATTGGACAGCACTAATTTAAAAGGTAAGTTGAGAAAATATACTGAGGCAGTTGATGTAGACTTAACATGATAGAAGAGTAGTTTGATTCTATAATCAATGAGGAGACACATGAGGTTTTTAGAAGATTGCAATACCTTGTTTTAACAAGAGGAGGATAGAGACTAGGGTGGTAAATCCATAGAAATCAAGAGAAAGGATTGTATTTGTAATGAACAATAAATGGAGGAATAGCAGCAGAACTTTGTAACTGATGGAACATAAAAACATAAAGGAGAGTAAGGAGTAAACAATAATGTAAGGTACCTGGAGTACCAGGAGAACAGTACAAGAAGGAAGTCAGAGAGATATCAGTCTACAAGATGGGTGTGCTTTCAGTCATACAATTTCAGATGCTGACAAGTTCATTTCACCAGTGACACAATTTGGAGCAAGGATGGAAAATGAGGCCTGGCCAAGGAGCTTTTGGGATTGATGCCATCAAGTTGGTTGTGCTTTAGGAATAAATAAAGACTAAGATTGTGAAGGTGGATGGAGATAAGAATGATTCAAGAATTTAATCTTAAGAATTGCATAGTTTGAAAGCACTCAAAACGTTATCAGGGCAGTAGGAAGAAAACAAAGAGATCTTGGGAGCCAATGTAGGAGACAATTTCAAGACAAAAATGGGCAGATAAGAACTTAGAGAAGTCCCTTGGACATGGTTAGGAAGCAGTCTCTACAGAGATAAGAACCTTTGTCAAGGCTGAAGGAAAAAAAAAGGATTTACATTAGTTGAATTCTCTTCTAAATTCCTGGTTTTCAGTCCTTAGCACCACAGACTGACTGAAGGTGTTTGGATTTAGAAAGCTGACTTTTTTTAAGCAGATACAGACCCAGCAGGAAGCCTAGCAGTAGGAAACAGACCAGCACAGAGTGGGTGGAGCTCTAAGTGATTCTTGATTAATGGCCAAGGCAAAGAAAACCCAGAAATAAGTCAAGTGAAGGGTACAGGGAAATTCATAGGGAGAGCAGTGCAGGACTGAAAACCATTGCGAAACCATTATTGGTTTTAAAAGACAAGTGTGTGTTTGGGAGGAAGGGAATGATAATATAAAGGATAATTTGTCCCTCTAAGGACTCATATTTTTTTCCAACTGCTTTTTCAATATTTTATTGCTTACCTTAAAAGATGGGCAGATATGGAAAGTGTCCAGTGGAAAGTTCCCTTTAATTTTTTGCACATTTTTAAAGGGAATGGGAGGGCATGGAGAACATCAGTGGCCTAAAAATCCTTGAAATTCTAGTGGCCTGAACTCCAATCCTTTTTATCTTTCAAGCCTATTCAATAGCTCAGGGACAATGGATTAAAAATTAGAACTAATAAGAACCAACTCGTTCAGTTTTGAAAGTTAAAGTAAATCCCTTGCTGGAGGACATGAGCTTCACTTTGGGTTGTATTTGGCAAGTGTAAGAAGTACAGGGTATGAAATATATTCAGTTACAAAAGTCTCATGAAATTCCCTGTAATTGCCTTAGGAGTTCAGACATAGACAAACGCTTCTGAAATCTTTGCAAGATGACAATCTAGATTACTCCTGCTGAAAATGGCTAAGTTGGAATTTCTGTTTCATTCCTAAGGATGCCAGAAATTTGACAAATGGCAGTGAAACGGGACTGAGGTACTCCAGAGAGGGGGAGGTGGAAAAATGGGGGTGAAAGCACTGCTCTGCTAACATGCTAATTCCTACCCAAGTAGTAGGAATAGAGTAGTTTGAAAAGAAATGCAAATGAAGAGGAAGTTGAACTAGCTTATTCATTTCAAATACTTTGTTTCTAAAGATTTATTCCTGTTTCTGTGGTTTTTTTTGTTTGTTAGTTTTTGTTTTTGACAGAGAGACAGACAGACAGAGAGAAGGGGGAGGGCCCAGAGCAGTCTCCATAACTGTACCCCATTAGTTTTCCATATAGTTTCACTCCACAGGTGGGCCGTGCCTGCACAGGGCAGGAACCAGGCTGGGGGCCTCCCACATGGGAGGTATGCCCCAGCAGGAACCCAACAAGGGGTGCATTCCAGTTCAGCATGTGTGTCCGCTTGGACTGGGGCCAGGATATGATCCTCCGACCCTGGGGCTGCAAGATGAGCATTCAACCCACTGAGCCGTCCTGGCTTCCCCTCAAGTATTTTGTTTCTAAACATTCTATTCTAACATTCCTCATCTGTCATAGTCCATTTTATAGAAGCAATATGAATCTGGTACTTTGCCAAAGTTAATTGTATTGCTAGTAAATGAATAAAAAGATAGTTACCACAATTTTAAACAAAATAAGGCAGACTTTTCTATCAAACAAAAATAATATATACTTGGTGTTCAATTCACTATCTGTTTTGCTTCCTTTCGGATTAAAATTAACACTTTCACATTGTGACTTTGATGTTATCAGAGACTCCTAAAATAAATAACACAATATGTGAAACCTGGATTGTGTAACTAACTTCTCTTGTAAATAGCAAATGTCCTTTTCTTATAGCCCACCTTCAAATAACTATGAACTACCTATTCACAATCATGGAGTTTTCAAAATAGTAACTGCACATTGTCATGAATCTTTATACTTTGTGTTGGTAAAGTAATACTATTTGACAAAGCACATTAATCTGGGTGTCTATCATAATTGCATTTTATAATAATTATTTTCTTATTTACAAAATCTTCTCAGAATAAAAAGCAAATGCAGGATGCAGGACCAAAACAAAACAAAACAAAAAAACCAACAAAAAAACCCCGCTTGGACTTGGAAGAACTCTGCTTAGGAGAAGCTTCAGCCCCTGGGCTTGGGTCCTCTAGGGAAAGCAAGAATTCTGGGACAGCTTCCTTCTCCCTCCAGTACAGCATTGCTTCCCAAGCCAGCTGTCCCTGGAGCCGCCCACCCGCCGAGCCTCAAGCGCGATCGAGCGCACGAGCGGCGAGGCTGCTGCAGGCGGTGCACCGACCCCCGCGCTGCCGCGAAGGGACACCGCCCACCTCCAGGATAGGCCCGCGCCGCCCGGGCTGTCGGGGCGGGAGGCGGGCTGGCGTGGGGAGGGGCTAGCGGGGGGAGGGGCCCCGCCCGGCCCCGCCCACGGCTCGGCTACACAGCGCGGCGCCCACGTGCCCAGCCCGGCTTCTGCAGCGCGGCGATCCCGGGCTCCTCTTCGCGCAGACCAGCGAGGCGGCGGTTGCTCCTGCAGCTTTCCCGATCCGCGGGCCCCCGACGCGCTCCAGCCGTTAGCCCATCACCGTCCCCTCGGCGCGGCCCTAGCGCTGCCCCAGTAAGTTGCTACGTCTCCGGCTACGCGGAGGGGCCACGGGCGAGGGGCAGCCGAGGCGCCCCGGCCGGAGCGGAGGCGCTGGGGAGGGGGGCGCCGAGGACCGCGTCCAGCTGCGCGCAGCTGCCCGGAGTCCCACGCTCCCGCTCCGCCGAGACGGAGAGTCCCAGGGCTGCGGAGAGGGCTGCTGACGCGGATCCCGGTCTTTAGGGCTGCGCTCCGCCCCGTCGGGCCCCCGAAACATCGGGGTCCGCAGCGGCCGCACGGATCGTGGGAGCTGGGAGATGTCCTGGCACGGCGACTCTGCGGGGGCCCTTCAGCCAGTCTTGGCTTGATGGCCCCTGGGCCCCGCTCTCTGGGAGGTCAAGCCGGGTCTCCCCGCCTTCTGCACCATGAGGGGGTCCCAGAAGTGGCCCCCCCACCCCCGACTTGAGGTTCTCGGTTTAAATATAGAACACCGTTTGGAGTTCTGGAAGCCTTTTCCGATCCTAGAGCTGGCCGGGACTGGCAGGATAGGAAAAGTGGCCCGTCCTGGTGATTGGGGTATTTTAAAGTAAATGGGTGGTTTTAAACCTGTTTGAGACTGGCTATACTTTTACAAGCCCATTTCACGCAGTCTCCAGCCTTGAACTTGAAATGCCGTTCTTGACAGTTAAGGGAATCAAGAGGCCCATGACCCCAAAATACGGCTCCTCCAGAAAACTTAACAACTTCTGTGGACGCATACATCCCGTCCACGGAGTAACGTTGTCAGAGGTTGTATCTTTGAGCTATTAACACAATCATCTAAGTGGAAACAGTACCTAGCTCTCCAGAGTAAACATGTTCAAACTTTTAAATTTTTGTGTAGAACTGTGTAAGAAAGCGTTCAGATGATGTGACTCTTTTAGGACAGGCAATAAAATGTATCTAGTCTTTTGTACAGATACATCCTTTTAATGGGAGGAATATGGTTAGATGCTATTCAAATAGAGCTATCTGAATCTTAGCAGGGGTCTGGCATATGAAGTTAGAGTGTATGTACTCTGACTTGATACTTTCTCATTCTTGCCCCAGCCAGTCTTTAAAACTTCAGTGGCCTCTTTTCCCCTCAGAATAAATAATAATTACTTCTCAGCAAATTGCAAACATTTGTGTTTGTAGTCTTTTTCAAAGGGATATAGATAAGCATATTCTACTTACTATTTATTTCTGGTTGTCTTCTTACGGTCTTTCCCTTTTGTACTATTAAATCCTTCTTTTCTTTTTTCTTTTGCACGAAAGCTTAACATGAAATGATTTCTCAGTGCAGAAGAACACAAGCATTATTTTTTATTTCTTCCTTTACTAAAAAATTGCTAGTTGGCTACACTGGGAGGTCACTTTATTTATTAGACATTTCGTGTTTTTACCCTTGCCTCCCACTTGGTTTCCACTTGATTAGGGGATGTCATTTCCCTTAAGGCATTTTAATCTTTTAGGGTTTGTCGTGGCCTTGGAGACCAGAGTAAAACTCTGGGTGGTATCTGCAAAGATTCAGTTTGCAGACTCCTTGGCCTCTTTAGCATGTCAGCAAAGCCCCTTTGTTTTCCAAAGTCTGTAATCATTAGCACTGGACCGAGTCCCGAATCTGAGACAGAATAGAGGCGGGAAGGAGAGACGTGGAGCTGTTAAGAGTTTAAAAAGGCTCTACTACTCTAAAGTTTTTCATTTCCTATTCTCATACATTTTGTCATTTGAACATATGTGCCTGAAGCATTGTGAGGCTCATGTTTCTTGCTTTGCACTCCAGAGCTTCGCACCTTACAGAGTGGGGCTGCCTCATCTGCCGCCTAGACGGCCCAGCTTTGCTTCGCTTCTCAGGCTTCCCTGTTCTCCTGGCTCATCTGGCCAGACCTGGAACCCTCGCCTGTGGCCATTTCATCTCTTTCCAGCCCACTTTTTCAAGTGGGCTTTTTCTTCTAGTTTTCTTTTGGTAACTTCAGTATTTATTTAGCCTAGTTTCTACCTTCCCTTCTGTTTTGTTATCTTTGCTTGCTGCTTCATATATCCATACCTATCTAGAAATATATGTTTAATTTAAGTGTTCGGAGCCATCTGCTGGTTTTATTGTGGTGCCTTTCAATGACCAACATTTCGAATAGAATGTTGAAAATACCCTCCTGTTGTTGTTTGTTGTTTTCTCCAAACATGATATGAACACATCAGTTTTTAAGGACAGGCTTCTTATAAACCACTTACTGTTATGTCAGACATTTAGAACAAAAGCAACATTTGCAGTTGAAAATATTTCTAAATATTTGTATGTTTAGTACTGTGTGCCTCACTTGTATGCTTTGTCATCCAACTGAATGCAAGTGTAGCTCATCTTACTGTGCTTTGCTTTATTATTTTTACAAACTGAAGGCCAGACCCTTCCCCAGTAAGATAATTATGACTCACTTTATTGCGATGCTCCTTTCATTGCTGTGGTCTGGAACCTAGCTTACAGATTTCCCAGGCATGTACTAAAAACTCAGTGTTCAGATTTCACTTGATAACCACTTGTCTAAATTGTTATGAAAATCTAATTGGTTAACTCATTTCTACAACTTTAATCTGAATATTCAAAACCACATAGATTTAGCCTTGATAAAAATAAATAAATAAAAAGTAATGGTCCTTTTCATTGTCTTCTGTTTTAATAGATTTTCTTTCTGTCTGACACAGTGTCTAGCACATAACACATGCTCTATATGTCTTTATTGTTGAGTGAATGCCAGTGATTTCAATGATTTGATAAAGGGTGTGTTATGTCTGTCTTCAAATGCTTATTCCTTCACTGAAAACAACTGAGTCCCTACTCTGTACCAGGCACCAGACAACCAAACATAGTGCATAGCTCCACTTTTAGAGGGATTCTACAATTATTTTTACATTCGGTAAACTCTCCATTGAGGGATTTTTAAGAGTGGTATTTTGTTTTGTGGTACTTTTATGTGAAGTAGCAACACCTATAAGCAGATGATTTCAGTACTGTCTACACCAGAAAGCTAATAAGGAGCACACTCCCTTATATAGTCATGCACTGGCTAATAATGGGGATACATTCTGAGAAACATGACATTAGGCGATTGCACTGTGTGTGAACATCACAGAGTACACTCACACAAACCTGGGTAGAATAGCCCACACACTGCTAGGCTACATGGTCCCAGGCCAGCATGCTACTGTCCAAAACAACATGAGAGTAAACCAAGCACAAGAGAAATAATACAAGAGATATGGTAAACACGAAATAGTATATGAGGCTGCTGCTGGTGTAACAGGGCACACTGTTTCATGTAAATAGACAGAGTACACTCTAATGATAAGAAGTATAATAAAGACATTAATATAGTCAATGATCATCACTATCAATTATTATGTAGTGGGTATAACTGTATGTGCTATATTTTTATACAGCTGTCAGAGCAGGAGGTTTGTTTACACCAGTGTCAGCACAAACATGTAAATAATGTGTTGTGCTAAGACCTTATGATGCCTACAATGTCTTATGCAATGGGAATGTTTCAGCTTCATTATCACCTTATGGGACCACCGTTGTATGTGTGGCATATCTTTGTAAAGTCGTTAAATGATGCATGGCTATATGGAGATGATGTTACTTAGTATTCCATCGTCAAAATCACATGTGCTTGGTATTAAATTTGTCCTGACTCTTTTTATATTTTCCTCTAACTCCCTTTCTGGCTGTTATTTCAGAAGTGTTGTCTGGCTGTAGAAATGTGGTAGAAGCCACTAACAACACCAGACCAACAGCTAAGGTTCATTTCCACCAGGCTCGAACTAGTTGATCAGGTTCTAACCAGCTGAGTTAAGATAATCAGAGCAAGCTTTACCTGTTAACTTTTCTTGTCCAACTTAGCAAACATAGCTGTTATATATTAATCTGTGAAAGCAAACAGTGTTCTGTTGTATGGGATATGATTATGAGACTCCTAAACTTTAAAGGTTTTGGAGAACTCTGCTGCCATTAGTTAACCTTACTGATAAGTACCATTGGTATTGACTTTAAGATTTCAGTTAATGTGGTTTGTGTTGAAAAGTCTGAATTTGAATATGTGGGACTTATCTCTTCTGTTCGTAAATATACGTTGAATCTGTGTCTTCCTGGAAATGATACGTTATTGGACATCTTGAGGTTTCTTGCATCCAAGATTGGATCATCAAGTTAGGGTGTCCTGTGTGGTGGCTTAGTGCTGCAAATGTCATGTATTTAATTTTATGCCTTCTCTCGATCCCTTGCAAAAAATAAATTTAAAAAAGAAGAAAAGAAAAAAACAGAAAAGCACCCACACACCCATTCCAGTGCTGCACACGAGCGTGCTCTTCAAAACTTGAGCCTAATCTGGGATGTAAGAACATTTCAAAACTTTTCTTCCAGGAGATAGAGGGGGAAAAAAGAGCCCAATCTCGTATTCATTTTTGGAATATTTTGTGAACAATACCCAACAAAGGATTTTTTTGTCCTTTGTTGATGCTTGCTAGTTTTTCCCACAGTTGTGGGGAGAAATCTTTGTTTTACTTAACCCACTGTGGCTTCATCAAGTCTGCTTAAATATACAATGACACCTAATGCAGCACTGTCCACGCCGTCAAAGCCCTGTCTCCCAGTGCAGACATAGTGATCACAGTAGCTAGAGCTTGATGTCACTAGGATTCTGAACAAAATTGTAATTAAGATGCTCCATTTTATTCTCCTACTTTTACCCTTTGTGTGTGTGTGTGTGTGTGTGTGTGTGTGTGTGTGTGTGTGGTGGTGGGGGGTTGTCAGATTTTAAAATCATTGGATCTGTTCCACTTTTTAAAAGATGCTTATTCATTCAAAAAGTCAAGTGGTAAAATGAACCTTAGAGTTCACTTTTTATTTATTCTGCTCTTGCGTGGGCAGAAAGATGTGAGTTGGTAACTTGATCATGATTAGGAGATAAAGGTTGTTGTGTTAGGGACTTTTCCTGCCTTGGCTCGGGGTATCTAACTGTCATCTTGGTAAATGATAACAATGATTTAGTCACTAGTGGAATCAACAGTTATGGTTTGTTGAGCCATAAGGAAAAAAATGGGGTTTCTTTACATGTTCCACCCTATGTACTCCTTTAATCTGAACTCTGGGCACATTTTCAAACTGCTATTCAATTTCTGCTTTTAAAAACCACAATAAAATCTCTAGACGTCGAAAAATATTTGAGTGTTAGGGGTGGGACATCATCTCTATTACATGCAAAGTGTATTTTCCCAAGGCCTGTGGGATTGTACTTCCTCCCTCCTCCATTCATGCCGTCTGGTTTCTAAAAGAAGCTACCCATATGGTGGAAGCGGCTGGATTTGCTTTTGTGAAACAACCATGCAACATTTATAGTGTTTAGCAATCATATGTGCGTTCATATTACTGAATACTGTTGTGATACATCAGGATTCCTTTGGAATAGGATATATGATTATGTAACTTTGATTCTAAAAATATATTATGAGGTATTAGATTTAGAGTCTCCCATGATCAGCAGTTAGTTAATCCATTTTGGCTGGATATGTGTTATATATATCTATGGCCCAGATCTAGATTCTAGAGAAGCAACGAGTGAAAAACCTGGTTTCTGTTCTCTGGGCGTTGACCACTCGTGAAGGAGTTCACGTGTACACACACAGTAGAAGAGAATGATAAAGCTACCATTTGAATGATATAGAGAGCTGATATCAGGAGGAGAGAGACTAATCTTTTCTAAACTTTTCTTTTTTTAAATATATGCAGTGTGTTTCCGACATAAACCAAATGGTCAATCAATTTAGGTATTGTCATCCCTGTGACAGTTCCTATCACTGCTGTTAAAACCCTACGCTTCCTCCACCTCTACTTGCTTGTTGGTAAAACTTGGGTCACATAGACTTCAGTTCTGGCTGAGAAGTTGTTCAATTTGTGTTTTGGCGGGCAATAATACTTAATAATAATTTGGCCAAAATTCCCCATCATTTATTAACCCGGGCTTCTAGAAAAATTGCGATGTTTATCTGAAAATTCAAACTATTCTGAAAAGTCTTCGAGGAAAGTTAAAATGCATTAGGAAATGATATTTTAGATAGAAATGTTGAAGAATAGAACCATTCCAAGAGTGCAATCAAATTAAGGACTTGAGTGTTTCACACCTGAAACTAATATGATGTTGTCTGTCAACTATACCTTAACAAAAAATATTAAGAACATGAGAGTATCTTAACTTCTTACTTTGACAGTTGAATTGTTACCTTAGGCAAGCTTGGTCTATTCATATAATCTTAATGAGTTTAAAAACCTATGAAGGGCCTTGTCAAAAATAGAAAGATCACAAGAGGCCTTCAGCCATCCCTCCCATTATTGCTTCTCCCACAGAACACTCTCTGAGGACCAGGAAAGCAGTCCCTGTCTACAGCTTAGTATTGGTTCCAATCTTGGCTTTCATCTTAGGATGGACAAAGGTCTGATTAAAATGCTGATAGCTGAAGCCATATTGTCCATTCCACGAAGAGAGGAAAGAGTTCTTTCGTGAAAAGGAATCATGTTTCAGTTTAGTATCCTACCATTGACTTTATAGAAGGAAATAATATATTTTTTTAATTATATCACCAAAAATATATTTACTGTGGTCTTCAGTTGCTGTCAAACATAGCTTTTTCATTTCACGAGGGTTTCCATGAAGAACCACTGGTTCACCTTCCAGGTTTCAGGTTCTACTGAGTATATATTTTAAAAAATAACCTGATCATTGTTTTTGAGAGGTGGTAGGTGTGTGTGGGAATGGGCGCAGAAAATTGATTTAGATCTTTAGTTTACTAGGCAAATCTTTATTTAAAGCAGTCCTGAGGTGAGTTCATTTTACTCACCTACTAGGTAAAAATCTCTTCACAGGTTTTTTTGTTTAATGGTCCTTGGGTGCTCAGAATTCCATTAATCATAGCTCTTCCTTTGCCACACACTGTTCTTATGCCATTATGGGTTCATGAATGACCAAGAAATACTAATTTTAGGGTCTTGGGTTGTTTGGTGGATGAAAATTCATTATATTACTATTTTATAATATATGAATAAATGAAAATTTAAATAAATTTCTCCTAAATAAATTAGTAAATACATTTTTTTTTTACAAATGTCTTGTGTTTTTCCTTCAAGTAGAGAACATTTGTTTGAATGAAAAGTGCCCTTTTCCTTCAAAAGAAGGGCTTGCTTTAGGTAGTGATTTTCTTTTTTCTTCCTGAAATTCACTTTATGCAGGCATACCTCGGAGATAGTGCCAGTTTGTTGTCAGACAACCTCCATACAGAGTGTATTATAATAAAGCAAGTTATAATCTTTTTGCTGGTAGAGGTCTCACTTTCAGTTTGTAAAGAATGCAATATCAGTGAAGCGTTAATAAAGCAAAGTATAACAAAACAAGGTATGCCAATACTCACTGCTATAATGTTTCTGGTGTTTTGAAACAAAGAGTACTTAGTATTTTTGCATGGGCTCATAGTCCACAGAGTGTTTGCAACTTAGTTAAGTATTTGTCCTAATAAAATGTAAGTGAAAACTTTTTGATAGTTTGTATCAGCCTAAGTATGTGGAAAAACCTGTATATAAAATACGTACTAAGGCTACTCTGTATAGACTTTTTATCTGCTTTAATGATCAAATCAAACAAAACAATTGTAGATTTGTGTTTTGAACCCAACTACAAGTTTCAGGTGGTTTCTTTAATTGTGTTGTAATTTGAGCAAGTGTTTGGGAGACACTTTTGTGAGACCCAGAAGAAACCTGGCATAAGTTTTGACACTCTGTCCTGAGGGTTCAATAATGTTCTAGACTTAGGTGTTTAGGTCACTTCAGGAATTTATCTTGGTTCCAAGTCAGCCAATGCAAGAAAATGAAGTCGAACTGGCTATGATTAAACAAGCCAAGTGAGACAGCCATTTCAGTTTTTAAGTTTGACATTTTGCATTGATCCAGATATTTATGAAGGAGTTGACAGAAGGAATACCAAACTTCACCCAAGTCCATCACCTCACTTTTTAGTGAGTCTCAGCTTGGAGTTAGTTATATTGAGCACCAGCTCTGTGATCACAGTGACAAATGGGATGCTCCTGTGGGTCACAGTTTAGTCTCCATGGAGCTTCACTGTGCTCAGAGGTACTTTCCTACCAAATCCTCTTTAGTCTTTGGCATTTTAATGTATATTATGAATTTACATTAGCATGTTTAGAGGGGAAGTCAAGGTCATATTCTTTGTAGTAGAATCACTAATGTTTACAAACATGCTGTTTGAGCAGTCTCTGAAATTTCACTGTGCAACTCATAAAAGATTGGACAAGTGAATCAAGTGAGAACTAAAGAGATTCATGTTGGAAAAGAAAAGATTACCCTGACTTACTGTCTTTTCGAATGAGGAAGCTTCATGGCAAGTTTTGTACAATTTTGATAACTGTATCTGAACAAATGGTATTTAATAGTTCTGTGATATACAGAGAAGGAGTTCCTCCTCCTTTAGTTTAATATTCTCTCCATTCTGATTATGTTTATACATCAGTGGAAGGAAAAACCACACATTTATATATAAGATGCCCCTACCCCAGTAATTTTGTGTACAATTTCAAGGCTCCCCTGAATTCCAACCATTGAACACTTAGGGTTCCAGGAACCCAGGATGAGAACCCTGAAACTCAGAAGCCATTTTAGCTCCTGGGAAAAATAGTTTTAGGAAAGAACCGTTTGGGGCAGGATGGGCCTGCTTGGTCACACGTTCTTTCCTCTTGCTGGTGTAAGACTGCTCATGGCCTCGAAGGAGGAGTGGGGAACTGGCTCATAAGTAGGTGTGGTTGTGGGGGGCTCTGAGTTAAAAGCTGCAACAACGACACAATGAAGCCTGTTCTCATTTATGCCATCCATGGTGGGAGCAGTTCCTGACCTCAAAGGAACGCTTAGGACTTCAGTTGTCTTCAGCATCTCCACTATTCTTTCCTCCACATTCTCAGATTCACAGATTTCTATGGCTACCTATGGATCTGGAAATAAGTTTGATTTTAAGTTTACTGATATCATTTGAATTGAGTAATTATAAACATACTATACATAAATGGGAAGAAAAAAGTATTAAGAGATAAGAATAGTCAGTTCCCTCTTTTCATCTAAAATTGTAGCATCTTTTTTTTTTTAAGATTTATTTTTTGTTGTTTTTGACACAGAGAATGGGGAGGGCCCAGAGCAGTCTCCATAGTTGCACATCATTAGTTTCCTACATGGTTTTGTTCCACAGGTGGGTGCAGAGCTGTGCAGAGCAGGAACTGGGATGGGCACCTCCTGCATAGAACTGAGCTGGGGCACAGCCCAGTTCAGTATATGGGTCTGCATGGGCTGGGGCCAGGATTTGATCCTTGGACCTCAGGGCTGCAAGACGAGCGCTCAACCTGCTGAGCCATCCCGGCATCCTCTAAAATTGTAGCATCTTTAAAATGATGTTTGAAATCCGACCTTATAACTCAATGTCAGTGTGATGTGGATCTGCTTATAGAAGTCTCTGGAATATAATAAACTTACAGTTTAGTAGAACTAAAGAGGTCATAATAAAGAGTATTGTAAGCGATCCTGCAGAGGCTGGTCAGTTTTTAAAGTATAAAATAACCTAAAACTTTCCTTTTTACTTGTCATATTTGTTTAATCATGTGCCTAATGAATAGGCAAAATGAGCAATTTTAAAGTTGATTTCTCTTCTGGAATAATTATTTCTTGCAAAACTTGCTCTATGAGGGATTAAGACTTGTAATGCCTTTTTGCAAAAAGCCCTCTTTAAATGCATTACATTTGCAACAGAGTAGTTGTGTAGGTGGAGTAGGACTTGCATATATATGCTGTATTCATCAAGAAAATAGTACAAAGCACATTTTGCATGCCATTGAGAAACAGTAGTGGGAGTTGATAATATTTGTAGTACTAGAAAGCTTTGAAAGCATATCCTGACGTGGCCCTGTTTTAAACTCTCCTGAAACTTAGAATTTCACCTTTAAAACAAAATCACTGTTTTTGTTAGTTGGTAGGATAAGGTGCAGTATCCTGGAAATTTGGTTATACCATTGTAAAAGTGGTGAGACCACTATTGTGATAGCTATTGTAGTTTTGTATTCCATACTCTAAACTTAATGCATTGAACCTGGTCTTGTGGACATCAAATGCTTTGAAAGTGTTCATCTCTGCCTCTCTGGCCAGGGACAGTTCCTGAGTTCCTGGCACTTATGCTAAACTCAGTGCTAGGCAGACTTGGAAGGGAAGCAAGCTTCTGAGAATGACATTTTAGAACTCTCTTTTTATAGATTAAGAAACAGATCTTAAGAGGTGTAATTCATCTTGAGAGTTGAAAGGCAGTTAGGGGCAGAATGAAGACTTGATTTCAAGCATTTTGACTTAGTAAAAGCACTGATTCATATCTGGCCATTCTGCTTTTGTGAAAACATGTCATAATCACTATAAGATTATGCTGCTTAAGTAGCAGGGATTTTATAAATGGGGAACACAGTACAATTTTAACTTAAAAATATTTAGGTTAAAAATGTTTCTTGGGGAAACTGGGATGGCTCAGCAGGTCGAGTGCTTGCTTTGCAGCCCCAGGGACCGAGGATCTAATCCTGGCCCTGGCCCGTGTAGACCCATATGCTGAACTGAGGTGTGCTTCCCATGTGGGAGGCCCCCAGTTCAGTTTTTGTTTCCTGGTTCAGCCCCTGGCTCGAGGCATGTGCCTCCCATGGGGGAGGCCCCCAGCCCAGTTCCTACCCCGCACAGCCCCCGCCCACCTGTGTGGAACAAAACCATGTCAAAAATTGTTGACATACAACTATAGAGACTGCTCTGGGCCCTCCCCGCTTCTCTCTGTCTCTGTCAAAAAACAATAAAAAATAAATATTTAAATTTTTTTTCTTGTAAATTAACATTTGAATAAGACATTTTAGTATAGTGACATTCTTATGGTGTTACTTTTTTAAATGGCATGTTTTTAACAAAAGAAGAAAAAAGGGGAAAAAATGTAATCTTAACCTAAAAATGACAGCTGTACATATGGGGTCTAAGCTATCTAAAGTCAGTAGGATTTAAACTTTGTAAGTGGTGCTTTTAAACAAGTGAGTTCTGTTTGGAATGTTATTGTGCTGTCTTAAAAAGGAAAAGCTGTTTGAATTTTTATTTTATTTTTTTCTGATTATCTAGGTAACAGATGGTTTGCACTTAGTTCAGTGAACCAAACAAAAAAAGAGCAGACTTTGCATAAAATTTCTGTTGATACTGCATTTTGTCTCACTGAGATGGATCATATGAACTTTCTGAGTAATGAAGAGCATATTTACATTATTCAGACCTTTTTTGCTACAAAGTATAAAAGATTGTGAAGAATAAACAACCTAGTGTTTGTCACTTTAAATGTTAGTTTTGTAACTTAAATTATTTTTCTGTTCTTACTGCATTGCTAATTCTAGGTGTGTTGCATTCCCTGACTACTCCTAAAACTGACACATTGTTCCAGTGACTTTGAAAACTGAAGGCACCGTTTATTTCATTGGAATCCTGGAAATAGTAGTAGATTAATTCTTCTAAGAATTTTAAACCTTAAACAAAGCCTGGAGAACTCACATAATTTCTTTAATCCCAGGCTTGAACATCTTTCACACAGTTGCTATCTAATAGCTGACTTCCTACTGATTGACCATCACCAACCTATTCGTAGTTGTTGGTTAACCTCTGTGGTTAACCAGTGGTGATGAAAGGCAGAGGTGGTATGGCATACGGCAGCCTCCTAGGATGAGATTCCTGAAGTGGAGGTAACTTAACTCGTGATGAACGCAGACACAAGCTATAGTTGTTGGCACCAATGGTAATTTAAAATTCAATTGAAAGACTCTTGTGTTTTAAGAATGAGCTTTTACTTCCTTGCGTATAATTTTCATGCATTACTATTAGACTAGGAACATCAATAAAGCCGGCCTATATAATTTGGCTTCTAACTTTGTACGCCTGAATCAGAATTCAGACCATTTCAAGAATGGAAAGAAAAGTGCTCAGTTTATTGAACTAAGTATAATTTATTTATTTTTTTTTTAAGTGGGAGAAAAAGAGAAAAAAACAATACAAGAAATCTTTATTTTATTGATTTTATTTTTTGGCCCCCAACAAAATAATGCATATAGAATAATATTTAAGAGGAAAAAGTAATTTTTCTCTAGTGTTCATTTCAACAGAACTACTGAAATTATTTCCTGAATTGACTTTCCCACTTCTGTTAAGGCATGATATACAGCATAGAGTTTTAATAAATCATGAGAGTTTAAGGCTCAGAGAAGCCCGTGTATTTCATTTCAAGCAGAACCATGCCTCACTAGGCCTCTGAGGAGTGAGTTTAAGAAAGAGTGAGCTGGAGATGGTACATGTACAGACATATCTGAGGAAAAGTCAGAATTTCCTATCTGGAAACATAAATGGAAATATTTATTTATTTATTTATTTATTTTGGCATTTACTTTTTTTTTATTGTTAAATTTATTGGGGTGACATTGATTGGTAACAATTTGATAGTTTCCAGATGTACAAATCTACATCACATCACCTATGTATCGCATTATGTACTTACCACCCAGAATCAGCTCTCCTTCCATCACCATACTCCCACCCCACTCCCACTCTCCCTCCCCCAATATTTTTATATTTAAACACAATAGAATGTTGAGAATATTTATAACTGTAGCAAACAGTCAGCGTTTTCTTCTTAACATCTTAATCTCCAATACCTTATAAGCATTGACTTTTTTTCTAACTCCATTTCCATGCTTAGGAAAAAAAAAAAAAGGGGGTGTTTAGAGCATCAGAAGACCCCTAAGCTCTGGTCCTGCTCTATAAGAAAAATAGCAAGTAGCCCACTCCCACTTGTTATTACCTAGTGCTTTCCACTAAGTGCTTGACATCTCTTCTGACCACACCCCATATGCTGCAGCTCACATCTGTGAGAGACCCTGATATGTAGCTGAATGTTCCTGGGGTGGTTGAAGCTTGTGGCTATTTAAGATAATTCAACTTATAATCAATAGCATTTATGGATGGCTCCAGGTTTTCTTCTTTTCCCTCCTCCTCCTTCTCTTCCTCCACTTTCCTTCTCCTTTTCATCCTCTCTCCTTATCCTCCCCTCTCATTTTTCTCTAATTGGACATGTGAACGGGCAGACTGTCTAGTGAAACCCAGACCTAGCACTCACTTAGAGACCAACTGTCAAGGCTGAGCTCTGTTGTAGACCATGCTCTGGGTGTCTCCTCTCTGCTGCCCTTGGTGTATAGGTTGTGTTTTCTCTTTTAGATAAGGTCAGCCTCGAAGAACATTGCTACATGCACTTGGCGAATGCTTTGGGGAGCATGCCAGTGCGTGGGGAAACCACACGTCAGCATCGACTGTGTGGTACAAGAGCAGTAAGTAACCTTGCTTTCCTTTCCCTCTTCTCTTCCTAAACGCCCTTTCTCTCAATCCTGACACTAAATGCAAACTTTAGGATAATTGGCAACCTTTTCAAAGCACACAAACAAACTAAACGGTGACCATAGGGAGTGTAATTCTGTAACAACTTAGAAAAATGTGCTTCCCCATCCATTTATAGCATCATAGTATGTAAACTTTCCATGAAAGAGCACTTTGTATTTACTCTAAAAACGGCCAAGGTTGTGTTTTCTAAAGATATCAGCTTCTATATTAGCTATCACTTTTAGTCATTGATTTTCTGAGTCCTGTTAAATGGAGCTAGAAAGTACTCAGTTCATAATTAGAATTACAGTACTACAGTTTCTGCTCTAAGAAAAACCTTGTTGTTGCCAGATATTACATTTGTTATTGTAAAAAGTGTTCACAGGATAGATTAAGTGAATTAGGTTTGTATTCAGGTAATACCTGTCTCTAATGCATTAATCATTGTGTGTATATTCTAAGAACTAGCCCCCTTAAAAAACATGGCAGAACATATTTTAGTTCTGCTTTTTTAAGGATAATAACTGTTTTGTAAGGACTTTCTGTTTGAAGGCACTAACTCTGAGCTTTACAAAGCCTAAAGAACTGTCCTGATCTTTGAAATAAATTCCCATTTACAGCTTTGACTCTGAAATTTATAATTTAGAGAGCTGGAATCCGTAAGAGGACCATCAAAGTTCATGTACCTTTGCAAGCCACCTCTTGACAAACTGTGACCTATAGAACCAATGACTGTACAGCATTATTTGCCATTTTGTAAGCAAATGAAGCCTTTAGCTCATTGGCCCAAAGATAGGCTGACCAGATGTACCATTTAAATGGGACAGAAAACAACAGTACTGACCCATTTCAAACGGTACCTATGGCCAGTCTACTGATACCTTGAATTTAGCCCAGTGAGACTAGGCTGACTAGACATACCATTTGAAATGGTCAGCCTACGCAAAGATAAACATTCAACTTTATAATTTAATTTGTCTTTCTTTTAAAACATAGGGCCACTCAGTAGTTATGGAATGTCCATCATGTGCAGAACTTTTCTCTGTACTTGGATAACAGACAAAAAAAAAAAAGATATATTCTTTGAATGCTTGAGACTTAAGATTCTAAGTCAAACTTTTTGGTGTCTCGGTACCCAGAACAGATTAACAAATGGCATGGCTTTTATTTTTTTAGTGCAAAATAGTAAGGAATGGTGGAGAACTGTGGGGAACCAGAGAGCAGTCAATTTAAAAAAACATTAATACTCTGTGCCATAAAATACACATTGGTAGTTGGGGGGGCGGGGATAGGTGTGATCTATAAAACATTTATAAAGAACCCAGCAGAGGGTAGATGTGGAATAAGACTGCAGCCCAGAATACCTATGTTTTTATTCTAGATCTCTTTAAAAAGGTCAGAACACATTGGTATATGAAGCAATATCAAATATATGTCTCCCTTTATAAAAATACGCATAGAAAAAGAAAAGATTTTGGGAAACCGGGATGGCTCAGTGGGTTAAGCGCTCACTTTGCAGTGCCGGGGACCGAGGATCGAATCCCGGCTCCGGCCCGTGTGGACCCATATGCTGAACTGGGAGTTTCCCCAGTTCAGCTCTCTCTCTGTCTCTGTATCTCTCTCTCTCTCTTTTTCTGTCAAAAATAAATAAAAATAAATAAAATAAAATAAAATAAAAAAAAGAAAAAGAAAAGATTTGGTGATGTGTAGCAGCTGTTAATGGGAGTTGACTCCTTGCCCCTATCTAAATTTGGAATGACTTAAAATTTTTATTTAATTTTAATTTTTGGAATAATGTAAGATTTTTCTCTTAAACATACTCTGAGTGGGAACAAAACTCTGTTTTGCTCTGTAGACTGTCCCTTTCCTGCTTCTGAAATCCCACATTTATCTCTTAAGCAAGCTTCACTATCCTTTCATTCAGCCAAAAATGATGTCTCATAGAAATAATCAAATAGGCCTCATCTCCAAGCAGAGTTTACTTTTCCCAATTATGAACCACAACTACTTCAATTCCTGGAAGCATAACAGTAATTAGAATAAAGGCAGTGGAGACTGACAAATTTTTCTAAAATGAGAAAAATAACACCTCCTGTTCGTGTGTGGTCTGAGTGTTCTCAGTATTGAATATTATCATTGTGTAGATGATGTGGGTGAAATGATAGCTTTTCTTTTCTGGTCTTGTAGAAATGTGTTTTATATATGATGGATGGGTGCATTGGTAGAGCTGTTATTAAAGATATTACTTGCAATTCAGAATATTTCATCCATGTATGTAGGGAAAAGTGGAGAAAAGGAGGAATTATAGTTGTTAACACTAAAATAGACTTGTTGCGTCAGGTGAACCTTTAAACTTAAGACAGGTTTACCAAATGGATATTTATTTGATCTGAATGGTGGCTATGTAATTGTGTAATGCCCTTCTATACTTTTCCAAAGTCATCACTATTATGAGCACATCCCTTGTGGGGTTTTCTTGTTTTATTTGTTTTTTAATTTTCTGGTCATTGTGAACTTATACGACTTACTTTTTTGGAAAGTAAAGATAATGAATAGAGAGAGGTTTTGGCAATATGGAATTTAGTGTAAACTACCTATTATTTGACTATTGGTTTGTACATATGCAGAGAATCATGAAAAAGTTAGTTTTTCAGCCACACACATACAGAAAAAGAAATTGTACCATTAAATTAATAAAATCTGAGTTGGTATATACCTTAGCTCATACCCTTCTAACAAAATCTGGTTCTTCAGATTTCTTAATCTTTGTGAATGGCCTGTTCTCTGTTCAAAGTAATGACAGAAATATGACACCTTTATTGGTGGGCTGCTTCTTATAGATAGGAACACCTTATTTGCAAAGTCTACGTTTTATTGGGTTAATATCATACTCATTTTATATTTATTTCCTTTATTTGAAGGATTGTCTTCCAGTACAGTGGTCCCCAACCTTTTTGGCTCCAGAGACCAGTTTTATGGAGGGCAGGGAGGGTGATTCAAGTGCATTACATTTATTGTGTACTTTATTTCTATTATTATTATGTTGTAATATATAGTGAAATATACAACTCAGAGTCTGCAAGCAATTGATTGATTATGGTCTCTGTGCAGTCAAACCTCTCTGCTAATGTTAATCGGTATTTGCAGCCACTCCCCAGGGCTAGCATCGCTGCGTCAGCTCCACCTCAGATCATCAGGCACTAGATTCTCATAAGGAGCGTGCAACCTAGATTGCTCACATGCACAGTTCACAATAGGGTTCATGCTCCTATGAGAATCTAGTGCTGCCGCTGATCTGACAGGAGGTGGAGTTCAGGTGGTCATGGGAGTGATCGGGAGAGGCTGTAAATACAGATGAAGCTTTGCTTGCTCACTCGCTGTTCACCTGCTGTGCAGCCCAGTTTCTAATAGGATCTGTGCCCTGGGGTTCGGGACCCATGTTCTGGTAAAATATGAATAGAGGGACTGTCATTCACATATTCGAAGGACGTTTTATCTTCTCAGTCTTTTTTCCCCAAAGAGTGAAAAGAAGCAAAATGTGGAAATAATACCAACTTATCTTTTTAAAGCTTTATGCTATTTGTCAAATGCTTTTCCTGTTCATTTATTCTTTTCTTTTCTTTTTTCCTTTCTTTTATTCAGTTCTTTTTCAAAGATGAGAAGACAGACTCCCTTGACTTGCCCAGACACCTGATTGCTAACTCTCAGTTTTTTGTCTAGACACCCAGCAGGGTTCCTTCTCAGCCTCTTCACCACCCCACATCCCTGCTTATTGTGCCTGAATACCTGTAATTTCTTTCATTGTTCAAGTCATGACATGGTTTCCAGACCCCTCACCTTCTTTTGGTCACTCTTTACTGAATATATGAGGGCTGTCTGGAAAAAAATCCAGTCATTGTCAATGTAACGAGAACGGTGACACGGCTGGATACTTTCCAGACAGCCCTTGTACTTCTGGGCAGCATTTAAGAAAAGATGGTGGCTACAGCCTAGCATCCAGACATTCAGAAATAAAGAGTGGCTGCCATGTGCCAGGTACTCTGTAGGTTTTCAGGATATGCCACTGAACAGAGGAGTCAAACGAAATCCCTGCCCTCATGAGATTAATGTTCTGAAGGTTTACAATGGGGCTGAGACCCCTCCCCACAGCCAGTACCCAAGAGGAATTTGGAACAAGGGACTAAAGAATTAGACTAGCAGACTCTATGCTGTTAAGGAGTTAATGTAGGGATTTTATTTGAAAATTTCAAATGATGTATCAAATATATAACTAATAGCTCTGCTAGTTTCCCTCATTTTAATACCTTCAAACAGATTCCTTCTGTGGAGTAAGAAAATAATGTTAAACTTCAACTGAATTACACCAGTTTAGAAGCAGGCACAAAACAAGCCATAGAAAAAATCTGATAATGGAAGGGAAAGATTCCTGATATTACCAGACGCCATTTGAAATAAAATCTAAGCAAAATTAAAACACAAAAGATGCGATATGCAGGACCTGAAGTCTTTATTTTTCCTGAAATATGTTTTGAGTTCAGAAATATAGGGAGAATTGAGAATATTAGATATTTGAGAACCTAAGAGGTGAATAAGTAATGAGTGAAATAAATCGTGAAATGAATACCGTGTTTTAGAAACTCTTACATGCTTTAGTGAAAGTCTTCAGCTTTTATATAAAGCTTTCTGATATTAAATCATTGGAGGTTTTTGAAGATAAAGAAAAAAAGCTTTAATATATGTTAGAATTTTAATATAGACATAAGTTATGCTTAATCTAGTTATTTTTCTTGATCCCTGAAATTTTTTTTCTCCATTGCTTATGTTTTAATAACTATTAACTCTTTCAGCCTTAAGGTCATAATGACTCATGAATATGAAAGGCTAAAATCCATTGGAGGTCAGGTTTTAAAATTCCAGAGTCTACCAAATACATTTTTGGTAACACCTGGATAGTGACCTTCAAATTATCTTTCATCATCTGGGTGTTTGGTGAGCTGCCAAGAGCCTGGGAACAGCTAGAATGCTGCATTTTGGGAAGCCGGGATGGCTCAGTGGGTTAAGTGCTCACTTTGCAGCGCCGGGGACCGAGGATCGAATCCCGGCCCCGGCCCGTGCGGACCCATGTGCTGAACTGGGGAGTTCCCCCAGTTCAGTTCTCTCTGTCTCTGTATCTCTCTCTGTCAAAAACAATAAAAAAAAAAAATTAAAAAAAAAAAAAGAATGCTGCGTTTCTCCTTGCTTTGAGGTTGCGTGGTGTAGAGGGAAGGGCACGGACTTTGGAACTTCACAACCTTGGTTCAAATCTAGCTGTGTTATTTCAGGCAAGTTGCTTAATATCTCTGAGCATCATTTTCATCATCTGAAGGTGGGACATTTCCCTTGAAGTGGTTGTGAGGATTAAATAAAATAATGAATGTCAAGAGCTCTGAACATAATAGGAGAGCAATCAATGATCCCAATTATTTCATTTTATTTTCATACCCTACATTGATTTTCCTCCCTCCCTCCATTCATCCCTCCCTCCTTTCCTTCTTTTCCTCCTTCTTTCTTTTCTTTCTTTCCCCACAGCATCCAAAACTAAAGGAACAGTGTTCTGCAACTCCCCAGCGTGCTATATTGAGCTAGATGACGTAATCATTAGCTAACATTGGCTTTTAACCAAGCCATGGCAACAAGTTTCTTTCCTTAAAGCATGCTCTGGATAGTATTTCATCTCAGTTTAGAAAATGTACTTCATAACTGGACTATTTACTGGCAGAGAACAACAGCCTGTGCTTCCTTTCTGAGATGTGGTAGTTAACACTTTGCTCATCAGAGCAACATATTGTTTCTTCAGTCCAGTGCTCATTGTGGGAAACTTTTAGCTCTGAAAGAAATGTAAATTTTATACTTGTCTCTTTAGATGGCACAAACCCATCAAAAACTTCAGTAGCTATAACAAAGTAGAACCATTAGGGGCAGAAAAAGTTGTATTTTTTGTTGAAATTGTGAGATTTCATACCATTGCTTCTAAAAGGCTAATGCCTGGATATATTGTTATGGAGAGTCAGACAGACTTGATTTTACATCCTGACTTTGCTTTTCAAGGGCTATCCAGAATAAAATCCAGCCATAAATGCCTCTATTTTTTATATTACATGGCTGGATACCTTCTGGACAACCCTCATATACTAGTTAGTATATAATCTTGCTAAAGCTTTGGTTTTCTGATCTGCAAACTAGAAATAGTAATAGTATGTACCTCATGGGGTTATTGGGTAATTTATTTGGGTTAATACATGTAAAGTCCTTGATTAATGTCATCTCTCAGTAGTGGCAACAGAAGTAAAAGCCATAGTGGTAATAGTATACAAGATTTGACAGCTAAGTTCACAAACTTGCCACTGTGGGTTTATGTTGCCAGCACTGTACAAACAACTGAGTTAGGTTTCATAATCTTGACATATCAGTGTCTCACAGCTATGTTCGTGTCGACAAGTGGCAGTGTCTAGCTGAGTGGCGTTCATTATTGTTGTTGTGTGTTTTTGTGTGCTGTCTCGAGAATGTTGGAGCTTGAGTTTGCCAAGACCTTTTGGAGAGGCAAGATAATGCTTTGGGCCATGTTATCACTGGTGATGAAACATGGGTGTACCAATATGACCCTGAAACAAATTGTCAAAGTGTACAATGGCAGTCAGCCAATTCTCCACAACCTAAGAAGCTTTGTCAGTTCAAATCAAGAGTCAAAAACTTTTTTGATATCAGAGGGATTGCTCATTATGGATTTGTACCAACTAGACAAACAGTGAATCAACCAAGTTGACTTTTTGGAAGTACTGAAAAGGCTGTGTGAAAAAGTTAGACAAAAATGATCTGAACTTTTCAACAACTCATGGCTCTTGTATCATGACAGCGTACCAGCTCACACATGGCACTGCCTATGAGGGAGTTTTTAGCCAGTAAACAAATAACTATATTGGAATACTCTCCTTACTCACCTGATCTGGCCCCCAATTACTTTTTTTTAACCAAAGATAAAGGAAATATTGAAAGGAAGTCATTTTGATAACATTCAGGATGTCAAGGGTAATAACGATGACAGCTCTGATGGCCATTCCAGAAAAAGAGTTCCAAAATTGCTTTGAAGGGTAGACTAGGTGCTGGTGTCAGTGCATAGCTTCTCAAGGAGAGTACTTCGAAGGTGACCATAGTGATACTCAGCAATGAGGTATGTAGCACTTTTTGTAGGATGAGTTCGCAAACTTAATTGTCATACCTTTTATAAAGAAGGTGTGAGTTTCTCCAGTTCTTCTGAATAGGAGTGGCTAGGTTCCTAAAACAAATGTGTACATTCAGTTTGCCAAGCTGACTCTGGATTGCTCAAAATATTCTCTACTCTCTTTTCTCCATAAAGCCCTCCAGACATCTAATAACAACTCCTTGTTTCTTCTTCTAGGAATCCTGGTAAGGGATCCAGCCAGCAACTCTGATATACAAGTAGAATCTCTTATTTTTTAATAATTAATTTGGGAAAAGGAGAGTTTTCTATGAGAAGAAATTATTAGTGATTATCATAGTGAAACATATTAAATCTATATTGTATTTAGTTTGAATATTATTTGCCACTGATTTTAGAATATGGGACATTTTAAGACTTTGAGAAGTGACAAATGCATTTTAATTCTTGAAATAGGTTATGTGTAACAAATAGCAAATGTGTTATAGGAAAGAAACATCAAAGGTAGAAAGTTTCTTGATGTGGCATGTGTTCCATGAAAATATATTTCAAAGCACAGGCATATCAAGTTTAGAGATTCATGAGAGTATATTTTTGGCTCTAATAAATAATATATACATGTATATGGGTTATATATACATGTATAAATTATATGTGTATTATATATAATTTATATATGTGTAATTTATAATATATGTATGTGTATATAACACATATATAATAGGGCAAGTTTTTTTTTTTCATTTGTCTAGACCCCACACAACCATATGATTGTGGGAAGGTGGCTCAAATGATTGAGGAGGAGCCATGAGAAAGTTCATATGTGTGTGTGTGTGTGTATGTATACATATATATATAATCACACACGCAAAGAAATCATACAACTCAACAACAAAGTACTTGTAATTAAAAATGGGCAGGGGAAGCCGGGATGGCTCAGTGGGTTAAGCGCTCACTTTGCAGTGCTGGGGACTGAGGATCGAATCCCGGCTCCGGCCCATGCGGACCCATGTGCTGAACTGGGGAGTTCCCCCAGTTCCAGTTCTCTCTCTGTCTCTGTATCTCTCTCTCTCTCTCTCTCTCTCCCTCCCTCTCTCTGTCAAAAACAATAAAATAAAACAAAAGTTTAACAAAAAAATGGGCAGAAGACCTGAATAGACATTTTTCCAAAGAAGACATAAAAATAGCTAACAGATATATATGAAAAGTTGCTCAAAATCACTAGGTATAAGGCAAATGCAAACCAAACCACAATGAGATACCTACCACCTGACACCTGTTAGAATGACTATTAGCAATAAGACAAAGAATAACAACTATTGGAGAGGCTGTGGAGAAAAGGCTGGTGAGAATATGAATTGGTGCAACCACTATGGAAAACAGTATGGAAGTTCCTCAAAAAATTAAGAATAGAGCTATCATATGGGTATTGTAGTTCTGTGGGTTACTCTCTTATGGGTATCCTCCCAAAAACCTTGCAAACATTTATCCATAAAGTTGTATATGAAGTGAAGACTGTGTGATGAACTCAGAGTGAGGACTGTGGGATGAACTAAGGTTATAACAATTAGGATGGTGTTCACAGAAATTTTAAATTGAAGTTAATTGAACATATTAGAAGTCCCCATGGACAGTAGTGTTAGTGTTTTCATATTTGTGAATTTCCAAGTCTTCAAAAAAGAGGATATCTTTTGAAATAGAGTAGCATGAGTTTATTTTAAACTTCAGTATTGATTTGTGACATCTGCTATACTATATAAAATTTTAAGTATCTTTTAAAAACTATTTTTTGAAGCAAATCAACTTAATTACCTGCTTTAAAGTTACTTAACTTTCACCTAACCTTGAAGTAAATAAATATGTTACCAAAATGACCTCTGTAAACCTATTTCAAGCTTAGGATTTTTAGAGGTGATTTGATTTGGAAAGATAACATAGTAACATAATGATATCTACTCTCACTGATATGTTGATAATATTGACTAGACTAATATATGCAAGATAACTGCACTTTTTTCCTATTAGTCTTTTTTGTAGTCCTGAGGCTTTTTACTTGTCTTCTAGGAAAAATATATTTAAAATATAAGATTGTATATTTTGATAAAGGGACATCAAAGAAATGTTTATACTTCAGGAAAATACAGGGAAACCCTTATAGAATGCAGGCAAAAAAATTTTGGAAAAACTGTGTTTTCCTCCCCACACAAAAGCTTATAAATAGCCTATGTTTGCTCTTTGTGATTGACGGCAGCGCAGAGTGTAGGGCTGGAAGAATTCACATCAGATTAATTTGGCAGGATCGTGATTTTTGCTTGATATTTCATTCTAGGCACCCTGTTTCTGTCCTGTTCGTTTGTGAACGCTTCTTGGTTAAGGAATTGCCCTGAGGGAGCTCTGCTCTCCTAGCCACACTGAATTCTGCCTGCCATCTATCTAGTGCCTCTGGCATTCTGCTCCTGGGCCAGACGTCTCTGTGAGGACCACCATGGCAGGACCAAGACCGGAGGTGGTGCCAGCAGCCCCAGAGCAGGAAGAAGCCTCATTGGGCTGTGGCCTCTTTTCAGCTTTCCGGCAGCAAGTCTCTCATTAGCATGGGGTGCTGGGATACGCTTGGCTAAGAAGAAAACCCGAGGCACAGCCTTGAAGAAAGCCCAAGTCTTTACTTGTGCCCATGCCCAGAATGATGCATTGCTAGCATGCAGCCATTCGTAAAAGGAAAAAATCAATCCCAAATGTGAAGGCAAGTTTCTTAACGCGTTCATTTAAAGTTTTCTGCCAAGCAACTTCTGTATATGGAGAGAACACCCAGTGGCCACGCTCCGGAAACTGTATTTGGAAAATTCTTTTAACCGGGGTTACAGAATATTGTTGAGACCATACACAAATGACTGTAGTGACTGGAGCAACACGACCTCTTAGGCAAGAGGAGGAAAATTATATAGGCTACACTTGGTGCCTTAGAGACTGAAAACCTTGCTAGTGAAGGAGAAGCAGTGTTGAGCATTTGTCCTTGGACCTGAATATGCTGTGCCACCCCAGTAAATGGCTGAGAGGGGGGACTAAGCAGGATTCTTACTATGTTTTACCACATTTTCTCAGATGATATAATAATAAGGACTGTTTGTTCTCGACATCTACGTTTGTTTTTACCTGGGCATATACATAAACACCCAAAATACAGAGTAGGCCAGGGGTGGGCAAACTGCGGCCCGCTACAGGTTTTTTTGCGGCCTGTCAAGACATCAGATTTTTATGATACAGTTTATATCTTTTCTGAAATGCAAAGTTAACTAATAAATGCAATCATTTTAAAAGGTGTGGCCCTCCACTAACCTTCGTTTCGACAAAGCGGCCCCTGAGCCAAAACAATTGCCCACCCCTGGACTAGGCACTTGGCCCCCTGAAAGCTGTGTCATATTTGACATAGAATACCACCCTAAGGGATCACCTTCCCAGCCGAGGCCGGAGATTTGAATGTTTTCAGCTGAGATGGTCCCTTAGGGTGGTAGTTCATGGACTGCCATTTGTTCTTGCGGTCATAATGATGGACCCAAGTTTCATCACCTGTAATGGTCGTCTTTAAGACATCCTCACCTTCTTTTTCAAAATTTCCAAAACATTGGAGGAACCTTTTCCGCCATTAAGAACTCAGTAACAGCACATTGTTTGAACCGAACGTCTGAACACTCTTCTATTTTGATGTACACAGGGTGAAAAATGTAAGCCTCTGTGTGGCAAGGTCAAGAATGATGAAGGGGAGATACTATGTGATGAGACAGAATCAGTTATATCTAGATATGACTAACGTAACAAAAAACATTACAGTGGAGGCAAAATTTATCAGTGTACTCTTCATAATAAATTAACAAGACCAACTGCCCTCCATTGATGCAGTGGGCACTTCACATGTATTTTCTCATTTAACCTTCATATCAATCTTATGAGAATATTGTTTTACCAGTGGAAAAAAAAATGAGGACTGAGGGCTAAACTCTACCTGTTTCTAAAACCCCAAACTCTTTCCATACTGGCTTATTTTAGGAATCTGCTTTTATTACTAGCTACAGGATTGGGTGAGTGTGAATGCTAATATAATTATACCTGATTCTCATTAGACTTTTTTTTAAAGATCTATTTTTATTGTTTTTCAACAGAGAGAGAGAGAGAGATACAGAGACAGACAAAAGGGGGAGGACCCAGAGCAGCCTCCATAGTTGCACATCATTGGTTTTTCTACGTAGTTTCATTCCACCGGTGGGCACCGGGCTGCACAGGGCAGGAACTGGGCCGGGGTCTCACCCCAGTGAGAACTGAATTGGGGGCACTCCCCAGTTCAGCATATGGGTCTGTACGGATTCGATCCTCAGTCCCCGGGGCTGCAAAGTGAGTGCTTAATCTGCTGAACCATCCAAGTTTCCCCTTCATTAGACTTTTTAAAGATACTTAATTTTGCATGAGGGCCATCTTAAAAAAAATTTTTTTTGTTTTGATGCCTGGAAGGATAGCATTAATTGCTGTTTTATTGTTGTTGCCACTACAAAGGGACAATTGAAAAGCAATTTGCCTCCTCCTACACCCCTTTAATTCCAACCTCAAGTAAGTAAAATTATTGGCTGAAGTGTTTGTGCATTTAAGTACATTGTTATAACTTTCACATCTAACTCTGATTTTTTTATTTTCTAGTTTGTTTGTAGCTAGCAAAAATACAGAGCCACAATATGTCATTGGGGACAAGTGGTTAGCATATATAATTTGTTTCCCTGTGCTTACTTGCTGTATAAATTTATATAATGATAGCACTTTAACATTTGGAAGTGGAGAAATTGCCAGTGGATCGGGGCAAGAGTAAATGATGATACAGAACTAGATTCTGTCTCTATATCTAGGTAAAGTTGCAATCTAACATGGAACCATTTTTCCACATATTTTTTCTGTATTTTTGCTGCATTTGTGTTGTTCAAGTTATCTTTTCAGCCCACTGGAGGAGTTTGCCAAAAACTATGGTTGTAATTAGTATTAGTATCTGTTGCACTTTCTTCTGATTCCTTAATAAATTTTATTTATACCCACCAAAGGATGTCCTAGAAGAAGGACAGTACAGAGATAAAGGTTTGGAAGTTTGAACTATAGGACATGCAAGTTCTGAGGGAGGTACAAGTGATAATCCAGAGGGATCTGTTTGCTGGGTTTTAATTCAACAATCAGCTGTTTACCTTCCAATTATCACAGCAGAATTCCGAGTGCTTCATTAGTAATTGATTGGGTACGTGTGAACTCACGCTCAGAGTTCATGACGCAACTCGATGGTGCTGGAGCCCTAGATGATGAAACACTGTCTTGCTGCTTGCAAACAAGGACATTCCTGCAAATAGGATTGTCGAAACCTTCTTGTGAAAGATGGTTGAACAAACTTGGTGTTTGTTGACGTAAGATAAATGAAATGGGAGGCTGAGTAGTAAGAGTAGGTATTTCAAAGGTTTCGCACAGGCTATACTTTTTGGTAATATTTATAACATATTTGTGTCTTGGTGAAAAGAGAATCATTTGCTTATACCATAGAATGTTTCGTAATGACCAGCTAGCAGACTCAGTTTGTGTACCCCAGATCTTTTAAAAACAGATTTCTGAATACTCAGAGAAAGTATAGATGTAACTCTATGGACTGCATACAACCCTAGAAGGTAATACTATTTGAAAAGAAATAAATACAAAAACAATCAAAATCCTAATCAAATGGTCAGTGAGGACCAAGAACAGAGGATACCAGAAGGTTTGATGTGGCAGCCACGGGAATTCATTTGAGGAGCTCAGACTTAAAAGACAAGAGAATGGAGTGAATGATATGAATCTGTAAAATATAGCAAAGGAGTGTTGGAGTTGAATCTTTATGAAATATTGAGTCAGGAAGAAGGAAAAAAGCGGGGGCGGGGGGGGAGTCTGGTGTGTGGTACCAATAGGTGACTGAGAGAAGGGAGATCTGCTAAATTCCTATTTTGCTTTTGTCTTTATGACAAGAGCAACTATATGAAGAGGGCAGAACATGTAACTGAAAGGGAACCTGAAACCCAGATTGGTGAGAGAACCTTGCTGCTTTAAACTAGTTCACAATTTCAGGTCGTGATGAACTATATCTTGTAATATTAAAATAATTTATAGATGTGAGGGTGGAGCAACTGTCTGTAATCTCGGGGTCACCCTGACCTATAAGCAAGGAAGCAGAACAACGGAACGAGGTACTTACCTTTATGTTCAAAAAGGAGACAACAGTGTGGATTCTGGAAACCTCTAATCAGGGAGCTGAATACTCCACCAGTGTAATTCTAGCAATTTTAGCTGTGTAGTTGGAAAAGAAGTGACTGATCCCAAAAAGGCCTGTGTTCACCAAAAACAAGCTATGCCTAACAAACTCCATATCCTCCTTTTACATGGTTATTTAATTGGTGGATTTTGGGAAGTTGAAACATATTGCATTAGGATTTTGGCAAAGCATTTAGAATGCTGTGTTATCGTAACCTTGGGATAAGTTGGAGAGAAATGTGTATTTCTAGTTAGTTGTATGATATACCACCCAGGGTGCTGATTGAAGGGTCAATACTAGCTTGGAGGCACGGTCTTGGTGGCATGCCATGGTGCAGACTGGGTGGATCATGGCTCACCCTAATGACCTCATCTTAATTTAATAGCACTGACAAAGACCCCATCTCCAAATAAGGTGCCAGGGTTAGGACTTCAATGCACCTTTAGGAGGAGCACAGTGCAACCCATCACAAGAAGGAAAACATGTTCATCCACGTCATTGACTATAATTATGATAAAGAAAAAAGTGCCATTAAAGTACAGAGTGCTGTGAGAAATAATACGGTGACCTAATTCAGCTTGGGGGAGGGGGGCGTGGGTGATTGGGAGCTCTCTAGGCAAAAAGAAAAAGGAGTAACTTTCCAGGAAGAAGAAACAACTATGTGGAAAGCCTCGGGACAGCAAGAGAGTGAGTTCTGAGAAAGTCGAGAGGAAACCCAGTGTAGCTGGAGGGTGTGAGGAGGAGGCAGAAGATGGGCTACGGAGATAGTGAGGCTGATCCAGCCGAGCTTTGTAGGCTGCTTTGTACACTGTGTTGAGGTGGTTTGCGGTGGCTATTAAAAATAAGACAAAAAGAAGTAAGAGAAGTATATAGGATGGAGGGAGATAACGAGCACTTCAGACTCTACTTTTTGACCACATCTGGAATGTTTTGCCTTGGTGGGAGTGTCTTTTTAAGTAGTGTTTTTCCGAGTATGGTGGTTGTATTTTGAATTGTACGAGCATTGGCTGGGTGCTTTCTTGGTATTTCTCTGAGAGGAAAGAAGTCTTAGGGTGATGGCCCTTTGGGAATCTTTGAATGAGAGGTGTTTTCTGCATTTGTTCTTAGGGCAGAATTGGGCCAATGGGTTGGAACTGTAGGAGGGCTTCATGAAAGGAAAGGTTTCTAGCAGTGGAAGCTACACAAGTAGAGAAAAGCGTGCCTTGAGAATTCGGCCTCTCTTTGCCGATGGATCGTGACTACCTGTCAGAGATGAAAGGGATTCTGCGGGGAAGGTGCTCACGTGGGGCACGATTTCTTCTAAGGTCCCCTACACGAAGTGTCCACTAGGGCTTCGAATGTGATCTTAAGGTTTCTATAATACATTTACACATACTTTATAATTAAAAATTAAGAGCACTAAAAAGGCTTTAAAATTCAGATGTCAGGGCGAGATTTCTAAAAACGGCATTTAAAAGTCTTTGTTGTACAATGTTATACATCAATTATGTCTCGGTTTTAAAGAACTGCAGAATTGTTTAGACACATCTATTCTTCCGGACGCTGCAGTAATTGCACAAAGTGTCATGGGCCTCGCGTCTTTGGTACAACTGTCTTTTTCCTCTCCCTGGTGTTCTCTCAGCTTCCCTTGCTTGCCTTGTTCTATAAAAGTTGTTTCTAGGGAGCAATTGCCAGTCATGTATGTTAAGCTGAACAAATCCTGTTTGGAAGTGATGGTATGTAAATGTGTACATTCTGTTTGACACCTAACAATGGGGAAGAGGGAGCAGGAAGGACACAATGTCCAAACAAGTGTTAATCCTACCCCAGTGCCTCGAGACCCAGTCTCTTCAGGGTCATGTTCAAAGAAACATCGACCAGCTGCCAAAAGTATATTTAAAAGGAATTTTGACCTTCCCTTGTATCTCTTGAAGGAGATCCCACTCATGTTCCACAGCAGCACTTCTCACAACCCCCCCCCCTCCTTTCCTCTCCACCTGAGGCTCTCTGGCAGGTGGGCATTCTCTAGGCTGCTTCTGTCCCCAACCCTTTATGAAATATATCAGCCTGGTTTCTTGGCTTTAATTTTTCTGAGTGTGTGGTGTACTTTTTTTTTTTCTAATCGTGAGTCAAAAGAAAGCTAAGGAGTTGACAGAGAAGGCAAGAAAGAAACTTCGTGCTGCCTCTGCAGTAGCTCAGAAGGCCTAGGAACCCGAACTCTCTATAGAGAGAACAAGGGGGCGACCAGGAACACACAAGTCAGTCAATCTTGTCACCTACGTGTGGACAAGAATGCAGATGTTCTAGGGGGTGGGTGGACAAGTTGGACTGCCATATGCATGTGGAGAATAGCAAAGTATAAGGCTAGGAAGGTAGACTGAGGACAGATGACAGAGGGTTGGTTTTGAAACCTAGGCTGAAGGATTCGAGTTGTTGAAGTTGGCAGGAGGCAGATTAGATACAAGTGTTTAAGTAAGTAGAGCCAAAGCATTAAAATTCAATTTATTCTGTATATTTTATGGTTCTGTTACTCAGGTGTATGCTGATACCTGTAAACATTTATAAGCATGTTTTAAAATTAAGGACACTCAACTCTGTTTGACCAAGATAATTCATTTACAAATCTCTGCACAGCACAGTTTCAAATAGTTGCTTCCTGCCCCCTACCCCCACACACACCCAATCATTTAAAATCAGGCATAGGAAATAACAGTGCTGGTTTCCTGGATATAGCTATTAGCTAGACTCAGAGCCCAAGATATGATCGTTCTCTCTTGCATCCTAGTGCTGTATACTCTGAAGGTCAGAGGAAACAGCTCTCTCTAAAGAAGAAGCAGGAGTGTAAGGATGAAGGGAGTTTATTTATCTTCTTGTTAGATTCTTGTTTTAATACTACAGGCATACCATGGCCATATTTTATTAATAATACAGAGCCATTCTAGAAGTTTTAGAGGCGAGAAGGCCAAGTTATAGTTTTATTTTGGAGTAACAAAAAGGTTAAAAATGAGTGTTTTTAGAAGTTTCAGAAACTCTGTGAGTAGTAGATCTATGTGTATATGTATTTTAAATTTCTGCTTAAATGGCAGGTCTTATAATGCTTTATACTTTTCATTTTTATAAATTATATTCCTTGTAGAGGCCACTGTGCACACGTTCTTTGTTTAGAAAGCTGTTATTGATCCATGATTACCAAGTAGAGCTTTTATAAGATTATAATTTGCATTTTAAGTTGTATAATAATTTAAGCTATTGCTGTTCAAAATTAAAAATCAAAATAGATGTTTTCAGGAACTTCTAATTAAGATTTGCAGATAAATACAATGACTTTAATGTTTTATTGCAATTTTTTAGGGAAATAACTACACTTCTTATTCAATATTTGTACAAAATTCAGCATCTATTCCCAAGAAAGGAATTTCCTTTCAAATAAAGTAAGAGAGAGGGAACGTTGAACTCTTACGTAATCGATTTTAAGAAGTGGTTTATTATATAAATTGTTAAAATTTCAAAATGAACTATAACGATTATGAATGTTGCTTAGTTATTAGAAAATTTTAGTTGGTTTTCTTGTTTATACTCTGTTCTAAGGACTAGTTAAGCCGTATTCAACCTTTTTTATTTTTTATTTTTAAATGAATTCTTGAATGGATAAAGAATCAGATCAATTATGGCTCCCTCCAGAAAGACTTTTCTGCTACTCCCACCTCCAGCCCTGAGTCGGAACTGCAGGCCCCTCCTATGTGCCCCAGCGGTACCCTTGATTTCTCTCACCCACAAGTGTGTTATATGGGGATGGCCAGTTGTACCTGTTTTGCTCCCTTTGCTTGTACTCCACTGCTCCCTGGAATTTTGTTTAGAAACTATGTTATTTCTTTTTAAAATTTCTAAGGCTTGATCTTGTAGAGATACTGACCGTCCATTAAGTAATTGATAGGTTGAATTCAGTCTACAAAATAATATTATACAAATTAAGAAAAAGTCTGGTGAAGACGTAAGTTGAGGAAATTGTTTGTAGTTGTGGCATAGTAATAAGTGGAATGTAATAAATGTGACAAGAATGTCAGATCTCAGTTTTAAGGACTTCATCATTTCAAATGGTTGTAATTTTGAAAGTTCTTAGTTTGCATATTCTAAACTTAAATTTTGGAAGCTCTGAATCATGGTGATGCACAACTGGCAGTTTTAATTGCTTTCCCTGAGCTCACCCATGACAGAAATGTTTTATTCAGTTTAATTTGAAGCCAACATGAATGAACTTCCAAACCTCTCTCAGCCAATAGCAGTGTTTCAACACTCTGCCAAGAAGCTAATGATCAAAAATTTGTGGTGATACATTGTTTCTGTATTTTAAGAAGTAACAAATCAGAACATGCTTTTCAAAACTGAAAATACAGTTTCTAAAACAACCATTTTTCAAGAAACGACTTTCCAGCAAAACCTCGATATAGCATCCATCTAAATTTCTTAAACTTGAACTAAAAATATATGTGAATTCTTGTTAAATTGCTTTTCTGCCACAGTTTGATGGAAGGAATTTTACATAGCATTGAAACAAAAGTAGCTTACTTCTAACAATTAAATTAGGGCGCTCTTTGGGGGTGGGGGTGAATTGAGAGGGGTACTTTGGCTGTATTTGGGAAGACCAATTAGAGGAAACCGGTGTTCCAAATTATTTCTCAAAGTATTTCTTAGCTCTTTGCTCTCAGACAAAAAGAGCTTTCTTGTACGATGACAGTCCTCCTAGTCCTTGAACATACTTCTAGCATCTTTAATCTGAAACTCAGTTACTAATCCAGAAATAAGTAAAAAATAAATAAAAGAAATAAAGAATCTGAGCAATGGCTATTAGTCAGCAGGAGCATAGGGTCCTTCAGGTTACCTCGATTTTGTTGGTATTCTTGAGTTGACTCTGATATGTGTGATAGTGGATTAAAATTGGAATGAATGTAATAAATGAATTTTTTTGCTTGTTTTCAAAAACAATTGTGTTCATCTTTTTAAGCAGTTTCTTGAGAAGTATTAATAATACAAAATGAATCACCTTGTAAAGATAAGCTGTTAGGACTGCTGTTACCAGAGCAGAGCTGATAGCTACCGGAAGTTCTGTAGCACTTAGTGAGATCCCTGAAATGTGGCAAGCTTTTGATCAACAATAAAGATTTAGAGTTTTAAATTTTAGTAATCTAGAAAGCTCACTCATCTCAAATGTTGCGTTCCAAGAAAACATCCTGCCAGATATTACTGTGTTTTCTGACAGTTCAGAGCTTGACAGGGAAATGTTAATTATATTCTAGAAGCTTACCCTGCTTACTCCGCTGCCCCTAAGCTCTCGGTGTATAGAACTACTCCCTCCCTATTCCTTTGCTTGCTGTTCCCTGTGCTTAGAATACTCTTAGTTCCTACCACCCCCTCCTGGCCTCCTTCCCACTACCTGTTAAGATTGCTGAATCTGTCTCCTCCATGAGGTCTCAGATTAGACATAGCTTTCTCCAGGACAGTTCCCCGACCACCTGAGTCCCAGTCAGAGTCGAGTTAAGAGCCCCACTGTGCTCCCACTTCCTGTATGCACGAGCATTACTTGTTGTTGCACTGCCTTGTCTGTGCCACCCAGTAGAGAGTGTTAGTGCAATGAGGGAGTGGTTTCAGTGACTAGAAGTGAGCACTGAAGTGTTTGTGGAACTAATAAAGTAGCAGAAGTACTTTTATGAAATTTACATTTTTAACAAAAATAACCACCAATATTAACATTTTAAGGCAAGGGTATTAGGAAACTTCTCTGACTCAGAAAGCTCTTAAAAATCTTCCCAGTAAGATAAAACATTTCCAATGCTTCCTTCACTGTCCCTCCCTTCATTCAGTGAATAACTGCTCTACTGGTTTACTACTATAATTCATTGGTGAATAAAAAGTGTTTTAAACGTCCGGAGAAAGTACTGTAGGGCCCTTGTTTGCTATCCCTGGGACCTTGACTGGGTGCACAATACTCCTTGGTCAGTAGTAGGCATTGCAGAACAGCATTCTGAGAACCCAGATTGGTTGTGCATACATCTAAGAATAAATGATTTCTTCTGCCTACCTCTTTCAGGTACAGGGTGTATGTATATATGAGTGTGTGTGTATACATATATACATACACATATATATGTATATGTGTGTGTGTATGGGTATATATATATGTATCTGTGGGTGGATGTAAAGGCGGGTTTACCTTGTACAAAGAATACTTGAGCAAATTGAAGACATTGCATTAGGAGGTCTGCTCTAAGAAAGAAGAGCGCTTATCAGGAAACCTACCAGAAATGGCAGGAGATGGTAGGAGAGGTGAAAGCTTGAAATCAAGAGTGGAGCCAGGCAGAGCAGGCCCTCCTGATGCCACCTTGCCCTTCATC
>PVKE010006971.1:0-52340 GCA_004027555.1 Craseonycteris thonglongyai | reverse complement strand
ACCCTTTACTAGTCATAAATTTGATTGTTAAGGGACCAGGTTAATCTTATTTCTAATACGAGCATTTGGTTTTGAAACCCTGAGGTAGGAGCGTTTTTCTTTCTGATTTCTTCCTAAAATGCAGGGCGGAAAAGTATAAAATATGTCAGCTGATATTGGAGGATTGTTTATTTCTGTTCATTTTGTCCTGAATAGTACCTAAGAGATGCATTTGAAAACTTATCTTGTTTATATGTTTCTTCTGTTGCAATTTCTTCCATTACCTGAAATAGTCACTTTGGACAGCAAGTAAAGCAATGCCCTTTCGGGGCTGGGGGTAGGGGGGTTGGGGTGGGGTGGGGGGGTGGAGGTGGTGAACGGGAAGGAGTCTTGGTAGGGAAGCAATTTGGAGACCACAGAAGTATCTCGAGACAGGAGTTGTTATTCTGTGTTGCATAATATTTAAGGAATTTGTTCCCCTAGTATCTCACACCTGCCTTTCTCATAGCCTTAAAACTATATTTCATTGAAATTGTTTTATTGTTTCTTCTTTAGCTTCTCAGCGCATGACACATAGTAGGTGCTCAATTAAAATGTTGAACTGAACTGCGCTTTTAGGTTAGTATTATGACTAGGAGCACAGACAAAATCATGGCAACTCTATGATGTGGGGGCTCCTTTCTGAGGATTAATTGAAATAACACAAAAATGACCAACACTCACCTCTCTGCTTGGCACGGGGCAGGCACTCTTGTCACATAACCTATCATTGTAGTTTTACAAAGAAAGCTTATGGCATTATTTAAGGGATAAGTAGAATTTTAAAGTGCACATCTCAAAGTAAGTGATTCTACATTGATAAGAAATGGGAACAGAATAAGTGCAAATACTTAGTTCTTGTTGACAGCAGCAAGGTCTGAGTTTCAAAAACATTATATTTTAGGCTGCACACAGATAAAATTTTAAAATGTTTTAAACTTTCTTGCAAGTATGGACAAATTGCACATTCAATACCTATACAAATTGTACTTGCAACAACTCTCCAGGAAATGAAATTTCTGCACTTCCCCAAAGCATGCTTTTCTTCTAAAGAGAGGCAGTTGATAATTACTAATGCTAATGTCAGGGTGAGGTGCAATAGATAATCTAACACAGGTGATGACTTCCAGAGCATTTGTACTTGATGCTGGAATGTGTTCATTATCTTTATCTTGATATGAATTCACTTCTATTGAACAGTTTACTCTCTCTTCATAGATAGGATCAGATCCGATATAAATTTATAACACCACACTTACATTTAAATACAAGCATTTCCTAGTTCCCAGCCTTTCTGGCTTCTGTTTCTCTCTCTCTCTCTCCCTCTCTCTCTCCACACACCAGTCTCAGAAGTAGAATCAACAGTCCTTTCTGTTTCTACCAACACAGTTTCTCTGACTTCTGATCGATGGTTAGTGTCTGTCTGAGAGAATGACGTATTCATATATTTAGACAGGGTTGAAAAAGCCAACAGTAACAACAGACCCTGGCCAGGATTAATGTCCTGTAGCAAGGATCAACAGAAAGAACAGAATCACAAACGCAAGAGTCTTCTATATGTCTGTTGTGAAGGACGATCATTTATTTGTTTAAGTACAATCTTGATCCTTTGGTTTCTTTGTTCCTTGGACCTTGGTTTTCCCACATATGTGTCATATGTGATATTCAAATACATTTGCCAATTGCAAATATATTAGTCCTTGCACATGGGCATAATTGGTGTTCATGAAAACCACTGATTTGGGGTAAAAGAAGGAATGAGTTAGCTTCATTTTTGCCATACAAACATGTCATTTGCCAATTGTGCCTTAATGCTGATGTTCTCTACGGATTTCTAACTGTGCAATGTGCCCACGTCCACATCTGCCTATCGTGTCTGCACTGTGGACTCTAAATTAGTCCCCGTATAAGCAGTGATTCTATGTGAATTCTTATGAGCTCTTTCTTATTTCATCCAATGGATATTTTTATAAGGATTATGTCCCCCACTCTTAACACAGGTGATCATTGTCAGCTGTGTTGAGAACATGGATACTAGATATAATTAATTTAGACTTTTGAAAGGCCTTTGAAAATATTCAAAGAACTCAACATATTTTGAGAACATCAATTTAAGGGTGAAAAACAATTTATAAAATTGCATGTACTTTATAAATCTACCTTTGTGAGCAACACACACACATATAGGTACACACAAAGAAGAAGACTCTGAAAGAAACACCCAGAGGTATCTGCAGTGGTTCAGGTTTAGTTAAGTTCAAGGTTAAGTTAATGAACTTTGTCAAACAGCATTGGATTCAAATTCTGCCTTCATCACTAGTTGACTGAGAGATGTGACACTGGATAAGCAATTTAGCCTTGGTATACCTCTAACTCCTTCTCTGTAAAGTGACAATTGCAGTAGTACCTGCCCCCTAGGCTTATATGCCAATGAATCAGGCACAGATCTAGGGAATCCGAAAAATACACCAGTAAGTGTTACTTACTATCATTGCTGCTTTTTCCTTCCCTCCTTTTCTGATTCTTCTCCTTTTGTGAACACGTGTTGTTTTTGTAATATGAGAAATAAAACGTATTGTTTTCTTTTGTTCTTAAGAATCAGCCAAGGGCAGGTGGGACTGTTTATATGGGTTGGTATCTTGGTTGAAGCCAGCTTCCAGAGGGCCTTTCTGAACACAGGATAGAGAAAGTGAGGATTGAGCAGACCTCAGTTATCCACTTGGGTTTAATCTTCATTATTTTTCTAAAGTACTAATTTCTAGAGAAACCTCCCAATTGTCCTTGGCACTAAAAATTTCAGGATGTGACATGTCAGTGAACAGAAATCATCTGTAGGTATGTTGCAGGCCTTCCATAAGTGATATTGGCTAGATGATCTACTCTTTGATCTCCTGATATCATTTTCCTGAATGTGCATTTGGAGGGTAAGGATGAAATTGCTGATTTTGTATGAGGTGACAGACTCTGTTCTTTAATCTGGAAAATGTAAACTATCACGCAGTCTGAAATTCAGAGAAAAAAAGGGACATCTGGAGAAGGCAGGAGTAGATGTTGCCGGAACTTAGAATATATCTGTTCTCTTGCTTGGCCTTTGAATTTGATCACAGGGATATTTTTATTTCTTTATTTTTTTAATAGTTAAGACAGGAAACAAGCCACATTGCTGGCTGTTGTCAGTAAATGAAAATTGTAACACAACCCAATCTGCAAAGGTGAACATTTTCCCTGGAATTGAACGTCAGCAGGTGCCTACTTCACAGGTTCACATGTGAAGCCTTGGGTAATCTAGTGAGCAAAGTTGTGCTCAACTGTGATTTTATTAAAAAAACACAGAAATATATTTCAAATAGATAGTTCTTATATCAGCCTCCTAACCTGGCATAACCCCAAATCATAATTCAGTGAAGGCATTTCTGCAAGAAGCAAAGATAATAAGCTCCAAGTGGTTGCATTTCCTGCCTTTCTTTCCTAATGCAGGGAAAATCAAGTTGGGACTCTCAGTTAAAACCCAGACGAGGGGCCTGGGAGTCATCACTGACTGATTCGTGAGGACATTAGCCCAACAATCTCTTTCTGAAGCCAGAACCAATAGCGAAAGATAGTAGAAGCAAAATAGCCAGAACCAATAGAAAGATAGTAGAAGCAAAATAGCAAACACTTTTTTGTTTTCTGGTATAAAAGTGTATGTGTATGCTACATGTATGGAGAATGGAGGTGTGAATGGGGAAGGGATACTGTTTAAACATAGTGGACATTTTTTATTTCTTGCTCACATCATATGGCTAAAGTGGGTTGGCAAATTCTCTGCACATCCTTGTATCGTCACTTAGGGATCCAGGTTGATGTTGTCTCCGTTGTCTCCTAGCTTTACCATCTGGCACATGTGACCTTCTTGTTCACCACTCAAGACAGTCACAATAGCAGTTATATACTTTGGCTTGGAATGCCATATGTCACTTCCACTCATCCGCCTATTGGTCATAACCAATCACATGACCCTGCAGAGAGTGGCAATGCATAATCTCCCATGGGTCTAAAAGGAGAAGAAAACCAGAAGTGTGTGGCCTGTCTTTACAAATTTTTTTTTTTTTTTCTACAATGAAAAGAACTAAAGGGCTATACTATTTGTTGATACCATTAGATTTGGGAACAGACACATCTTGGATAGCAAAAATGCCACTGTTTCCATTGTTGGTTTAACTGCATAAAATGGGAAACTCCAAAACAACATTGGCATAAACATACAAGGGCTTACTTTCTCACTTAGGATAAGTCAGAGGCCGCGTGGCTGGTCTAGGACTGACTTGATGGTTCCATTAAGTCATCTAAGACTCCTCCTATTTTACTGTTTCACCATTCTCAGCAATTTGGCTTCTATCCCCAAAAGTTCATCTCTCAATCCAGAAGGCTTCTTGGAACTCTTACCATTAAGTTTCATTTGAGTTTCAAGCCACAGAAAGCAAGAGGAAAGGGACAGCAGGAAAGCTGAGCCTTCCTGCTCCCTGAAGGAGTTTTTCCAAAGTGCATCTCAGTACTCACATCTCATTAGCTAGTTCTGAGTCACATGGCCACATCTAGCTGCAAGGGAGTCCGGGAAACAGAGTTTACTTTTGTTTGTTTTTACCTGAGAACTTAGTGCACTGTATCATTAGCCTTCTGATACTAAGGAAACGGACAGAATGAACATTTTTTATTCTTTCCTATTATGCTTCTCACAAGAATCTGCTTGTAATTTATGTTGAGAGCTGCCACTTGCATGGCTGCCCACCACCTTTGAGAATGAACCTCTGCCATCCCTCTCAAAAAGATTCCCAGTATCTGTCCACAGACAGAAATTAAAAGTAGAGGAAGTTTAACTTTATATCTTGTGCTCCCAACTTTTCATTTCTTTCCCCTTTATTCAGTCTATCCCATTGATCTCAGATAAGGAGAAAACAAAAATGCAACTTATTTAAATTAGGATGCCTGTTTCTGTTCTTACTTACATAGGCACTTTCTACTTAGAAAGTGGGTATTTTATGTAACATCAGGTATTAGGGCTAAAAAGAGGATATTTTCAAACATTGAAGGAAAGGTAGAGTCATTAAGAAATAGAGTTTTGGGCTATAAGTGATAGAAAGCATCATTAAAAGTAGCTTGAACAACAACAAAATATATTATCTCACATCAAAAGAAATGTGGAGGTCAAGCAGTTTCAAGTTTGGTTAATTCAAGGGTTTAAAAATATCTTCAAGCACCTAGGTTAGCTCTGATTTTCTGCTCTGCTTTCCCTAGCACATTCCATTGGTTTCTCCTCTTAGGCAGGCTAACCACATGGTCACAAAATGGTTGCCAAGTTCCAGGAATCATTTGTAGATAACAATGACCAGAGGCAGAAAAAGCTAAGAGTGTGCCTATCTCATGCACTCTTTAAAGAATGAAAAACATCCTCCCAGACATCTTGGCCAGTAGCACCCCCATCATGATGCATAGGCCAGACAGCATCACATCCACACCTGTGCCTCAGCAAGGGAAATGAGACCACTAGGACTGTCTTCTATAAGTCAAAAATTCTTCTTTAGCCTGGGGAAGAGGTTGGAGTTTTATTAGCCAGGACAAAGGAAGTAATGATGGCTGTTGAGCGGCAGCCAACAGCTTCTGCTTCAGGGTCCTTCATGGTACCCATACTGGCAACCAATCCCCTACGTGTGTGAATAGTACGTCTTTCTAACATTAACTGCTAGGGTCATTGCTTTGTCATTGAAACTTTCACCCAGCACTTTCAATGGAGGTCTGGACATGGGCATGGGGACTTTTCAGCAAAGTTTTCTGTCATAAGTAGTGGATTGAATGTACCAAATCCACTCATAAGTACTGTACTGAAAGTACCAAATCTTGCATGCTTGGGAGTAGAAAAATCTGGGGCCAAGGGCAGTCCCCAATATTAAATGCACAGTAATAACAGAGGCTTTAGGCCTATAAGGGCAAGGCCTAACCTTTTGTGTTCTTCAAGTTGTGGAAAAAACATCCATCCTCGAGACAGGAATCTATCCCATGCCTCGGATATACTGACAATACATTGATGAGAATTGAATGCCCATAAATTGCATAGCCCCCAGGGCCTGGTGGGTACTCTGTCTCACTGCTTATGATTCAGAAATCCTGTTTACTTGTATCAAGGACAATTGATACTTTAATCATCAATAAATTAATGTTTCAGCAGCCTGTGATAAATTTTTTGTCAAAGAAGAGATTATTATTAGAACACTGTGATGAGAGATAATCTCTCCCTAGACTTATGTCCCTCAAGCAGCAGGGGTTGGAGGTGACTTCAATAAAAAAAGCCTCACTGAGCAGAAAGCCGTGTTTCCTGCTTCCAAAATATCCATGAATTAATTGAATTGCATATTTTCTTTTTACTAAGATCTAGTACAAGCTCTTTTCAATGAATAAAAAAAATGAGTTTGGAGAGCAAATGGTTTGGTAAGGAAAGAGAGGACTGATACATACTAGTATTCTCTCGGATTATAATTACCAATAAATTGACATCTTTATGTGCTAACATTTATTAATTATTAAATAAATCTGACACCTTAGTTATGATCTGTTGAGAGCACTGTGCTGAGAGCACTTTGCATCCCTTATCTTATTTAATCCCCCCAACAGCCTTATTAAATAGGTATCTTCTCCATTTTATTAAGAAATGGTTCGTTTGCCGACGAGGCTGACTGAAGTAAGTGATGGCCTGATTCACAGAGCTGTTAAGTGGTCGGCACCCAAACACCGAGTTTACATGGCTCTGCGGTGCGTGTGCTTTTGAGGGATAGTAGCTAGTATTTGCATAGCACCTACTGATCACCAGTTCCTGAATGAGTGCTTCATGTGCTTTCACTTGCCACTTGTTAGATCAGTGGTCCCCAACTGTTTTAGCACCAGGGACCAGTTCCATGGAAGACAGTCTTCCATGGATGGGGGTGGTGGGGGTGGTGGGGGTAGATTTGGGATGATTCAAGCACCATATGCAACTTAATTTTCATTTACCACTCAGGGTTTTGAGATGAGTCTGCATGCTCATGTGAATCTGTATTTGCAGCCACTCCTCAGCACTAGCATCACCGCCTTGGCTCCACCTCAGATCATTAGGCATTAGATTCTCATAAGAAGCGTGCAGCCTAGATCCCTCACATGCATAGTTCACAATAGGGTTCGCTCTCCTATGAGAATCTAATGCTGCAGCTGATGTGACAGGAGGTGGAGCTCAGGCAGTCATGTGAGCTATGGGGAGCGGCTGTAAGTACAGATGAAGCTTCACTCACTCGCCTGCTGCTCACCCCCTGCTCTGTGGCCTGCTTGCTAACAGGTTGGTACCAGTCTGTGGCCCAGGGATTAGAGACCCCTGCATTAGATGATCTAAAAAGTCTTGGGTCATGGGCTTGATTTGAACCAAGCTTCTGCTGTTGTACCAAAAACCTGGTAATAGCTCTTGGACCTCATCTATTCCTTCCACTTGTTACATATTTTATTAATCTTCATTGCTAACAAATCCATATTGCTTGGAGAGATAAAATATGAACAACTCGGGACAGAATTAGAATTTTCTAAATGACAAACCAACAGAGTTTGTATCTCAATCTAAAGACATTCTATGGCTAAATTTAAAAACAAAAGTCGAGTTTGTTTTAAAAATTATTTTGCAAACTCCTTCAGAGCATGTCGCTGCCTTATTGGATGAATCTTATTTTTAACTTTCACTTCCCATCAACTTAAACATAATCTGTCAGGGAACTGATGGGCCAGTTGACTCCAAATGAGTTTGCCTTTCATGCAGTGCTGTTCCGTCCGCTTGCCACAGAAATGATTCCAGGTCATTCTAATTTATTTAATTAATTTTAGAGATGAAATTATTTTGCCCAATAACTAGAATGCTAATGGGACGTATTGTAATGGTTCTGTTCAGGTTTGTTGGTTCAAAAATAAACGCCTTCATTTCAATATTTGCCTTTTGGCTGCAGCCCGTTAACCTGTCACACACCGTAACCTCATTAACATCACAGCATAATTGTAAGTTAATGTGCACCTCGTTTCTTGTAAAGCCGATTTCTGTCTTAACTGCCAAGTTTTGTTCCCACCCCCTGCCCAAATATGCCCCTGAATTGGCATTTCCAACAGATAGATGGATTGGAGTGACATAGCTCGTACTTTTAAACACAATCACTCTATCGGTGCTTTGATAAGTACATGTTTGAACTGAATTTTAGAAGTTAGAATAAAGTGAGGAAAATAAATTTTAGCTCAATAGAGCATAGCTGTGGCATTGTGATTTGTGGCAGGGTACTATATCTGTAGTTGGGAGAGGTTGTGGGTCATAAGGGAGGGAAAATAGAACCTGTACAGAATCAAAGGCAGAATTAAAATCTGCATGTTAATGGTCTTCCTGCCAGTCAGGAATAGCTTCATTCTTCAGGGTCTCTGATACATAAAGCTTATTTCAAAATAAATTCTGGGGAACGTTCAACCTGATTGAATCTACTGCAAGCTCTGTTAATGTATTTGTTCAAGTCACTTGCACTCAAAAGCTTTTTAGACAGAATATCACTTTTTTAATATTATTCATGGTAATGTAATTCCCCCCTTTAATCTCTTCAGGGTTTCCCATTAAGTCATGATATGCTGTTCAGAGAAAGTTGGATCGACCATTAATCACACTATCTGGACTTCTGTGTGTCTACTTTTTGCCCATCTCTTAAATCAGTCGCTTGGCAGCAAAAGACATGGGGCCACTTCAGACCATTTGATCGAAGAGCTCTTGTTAGGAGATTAGACGGCTAATCTGCAAACCACCTAATGGAAATCATTCTGGGCAAGGAAATAAAACTGAACAACATTAGCAAAATCACTACTTAATATAGGAATCAAGTATGCTCTAAATGGCTTAATCCTGCAGTTTAGATATCACATGTAGGGGGTAAAATGAACTTAGATGAATTGAGTAGCCAAAATACCTATAAACATATATGTCTAACCTATGTTGGGCAGGACACCTATCACAGACAGGGATTTTGTGTGCCATTTTTTATTAGACCAGGCAGAATAAACAGGGCTAGTGGATTGGGGGAAAAAATGAAAGAAGGAAACTGGAAGGAAGAGAGAACTGAAATATTTTTTCCCTACAATCAAAGGAAATACCCACATTGAAAACACCTGCTACATAATACATCTCTAATAAATATTTGTGACTAAATCAAGTTACCTGGTATGAATCTACTTTTTATTTTAAAAATACTGGCTGTGGATCCTTTAAAAGTTCGTTGACGTTCTCGTCTTCCCTAAATGAAAATAAATAAGGCATTACTGTTTTCATTAAAGTATTTTTATTTGATCATCCCATTGATAGTCAAAGGATGACAAAACAGATCCAAGGATTTGAGGGTCACATAAACCAATTTTCAGTCTAGAAGGGGGTCTGCAAACTTTGTAAAGGGTCAGATAGTAAATATATTTGGCTTTGTGGCCCATACGGTATCTGTCACAACTACTAAACTGTGATGTATGTGAAAACAGCTGTAGATAATATGTAAGCAAATGGGCCTGGCTGTGTGCCAATAAAACTTTATTTATAAAGCAGGTGTTGGGCTCCGTTTGGCCTGTGAATTGTATTTTGCTGGTCCCTGGAACACCTGTCTGGGAGATGTACATTTAAAAATCATTTTTGCTGTTCATGGTTTAAGAACATGATTGTTTCAGCCATGAACAAGTGCTCATCTTTTGAATTTTCATTTCTTCCTGACATAACTCAAAGCCCTTGCATTGGGATTTCTTATTAACCCTGACCCTTCTCATGTATCCTACTTCTTGGCGCTGTTAGGTATGGCGATTGAGCTATAATGGTTGGTTGTGACAGCAGTAGCCAACTTGGAGATGATACTTTGCAAACCTGGGAAAGTTGGGAAAATGTAAAGCTTTAGAACAAACAGGCTAAGGGCTGACACCATGAAGAGGACAGAAAAGGATAGGGGAGATGATTGCCTTCTCATGTGGCTGGAAGCTCAGTTAATTGATGAATCTGTTATAAGGTTGTGTTACAAAGTCCTCCGAGGATGGATGTTGCATAGTCAGGATTCTGAAGAACAGGCAATATATTCCATGATACAGAGATTAAGGAATCATACTGTGGATTTGGGAAGAAACCTAAGTGAAACAGGATGCTCCCAGTCTTTTTTCCTGGATGTTATTTAGGTGGCTTTTCTTATAAAAATTTGTGTATCAATGTCTGAATTTTCTTAGCAGAAGACAGCCAGTGGTCATTTGAACTCATATTTATTTATATTTATTTAAAACGTTAACCCTAAAATTGGCCCAGTGGAGTAAGGAAATGGGAGATTATCTCCCTGCTCTCTTGGAGACAGATATTCACGATATTGTTGCAAATGCTGTAATGTTTCAGAGACGTGGGGCTAAGGCTGTCTGTTCCTGTCACTTTCAAAGGGAAGGAATGCCCTAGAGTGGGGGTGTCCAACCTTGTGGCTTCCCTGGGCCACACTGAAAGAAGAATTGTCTTGAGCCACATATAAAATACACTAACACTAACAATAGTTTATGAGCTTAAAAAAAAAACCACAAACAAATCTCACTGTTTCAAGAAAGTTTACAGCTTCATTCAAAGTCGTCTTGGGCTGCGTGTGGACAAGCTAGATGAGTGTGCCTGGTTGTTCTTTGCTCCTGGGCCCCTGCTTTGAATGGTGACAACCGTAAGCATGAGGCCGCCCTGTCCAGACAGCCCTCTTCAGATCCTGACAGGCCGCCACTTAGCACGCAGCCTCCCTGAGGAAGCAGGCTGTGACGTCCATCGGCCTGCACCATTGCCCTCCACGTCACACTGGAGATCACAATACACAGCAACCACTTCCACCTTTCCTGCTCCAGGCTCCAGTGCCCAAGCAGGTGTTGTGTCGGTCATGTGGTTTCCAGTCAGCAAAACTGCCCCCTTGTGCATGTGGCAGCAAGCGCAGAGCTTTTGAGGCCTGAATGGGGGCGGGCTCCTGGCTGTTCCTAGCACCAGGTTTTTGTAGGGTGGCCCCTAGCCATCCTTGGCTTCCTGAAGTGTTTCTTACCTCTTACCTGAGGCTCCATCTAGAAGGACAGTGATGGAGAGGTCACTGGCCGTGTGACCCAACGACCAAGTAAGTACTCCTTAAATAGACCCGAAATTTAACTTGTCAATGTGACCTCCAGTTTAAAGCTGGATTTGCTAGACCCTACCCCTCACAGAGGTGATGCTGTCATACTGTTCTGATGAATCCCTCTCTCCCTGTAAGCTGCCATCTGATGAAACAAAGCCACCTGCTTCCATGCGGGGTGTTTTATTTGGGATCCAGGAGGGAAGAAGGTCTCTGTACACCCTCCCTAACATCTGAATCCTAATGAATAAAAGCACTGAGCATATTTAAAAGGGACGAGGATGGTTCTATGTAGAGGTTCACACCATTTCATAATTGAGCTCCACACTGGATGTTTGCTGTCAGTCCAGTCAGGACGTGAACGTCTGTGCTGGTTTCCCGAGGAGGACGGCCATGATTAGAGAAGCCAGTGTGTGCCCCGCGTGCCATGAGGAGCTACTGTGCACACGCGTGCACACGCGTCCACACAGGTCTTCGGTGTGCATGTCCCCAGCCCAAGGGGAAGCTTTCTTCTACAGCTCTCTTAGTTGTTGCCCAGGTTTTCAGTTAGCTGTCATCCGTTCATTATTTCTTCCTCAATTGTTTTTTTCTTTTTTTCCTCCCTCTTTCCCTCCTTCCCTTTCTCCTTTCCTTCCCATTTTATCAAGTTTTATTCATTATCCAGATATGAAGATCAGGATAAATCTGCCATCAAAAAAGATACTTTGTGATACTCCCAGATCTCAGGAGGGAGGGGACATGCCATGCTACAGGGACACCTGCAAAAGTCCCAAGTTAGTCCGATGGCAGAGGGAATTGGGGATAAGGGCCTTGATTGTGGTTTCTGTAGGCAGGACTAGAAAGCAGCGTAAGCAGGTGTAGACTTGGCTAGTTTGATTAATTTCGGTGGGCTCGGGGGGCACAGGGGTGCCCCTAGTTGTCTGGTACCTGCCCCGGAATGTGAGAGACGAGAAAGGAGCTGGTTGGGGTGTGGGCTCTGGAGCAGGTGGTTTGCCTGTGAAAGTGTGTGCTCGTGAATGCGTTCTTTCCTACCTCTAGGAATTGACTCGCCCTGGGACAAAATTCCCCAGGACGATCTTTTTTGGTTTTAAAACCATAGCTTTGACTGGAACCATGGAGATGACAGAAGGAAGTCCTCTCGTGAGCACCGGTTAGATTATTCAGTGGTCTTCTCTCTTTTTGAGTCACTGTCAGAAGTGACTCCCAGATGTGATGGCTCCCAGAATTCCCCAGCCCACCCAGAGCCTGTGACTCTGAGTGGTGGCCCCGTGCTTTCGGATGACAGAGGAGAGACCTCATGTCGGACAGGCTCTGTACAGTTCACAGAAGTTGTAATCCTTATCCAAGCATTAATTTTGCTGCCGTGGTGGCCTGTTCTCGCACAAAGCTCTGACTAAGAAGAACAGGGCCCAGCACACCCAGCAGGCCCGGCTGAGGGCTTGTGGCTCGCTTGCCATGGAAGGTTCTGAGGAAGGTGGAGGCATCGGCAGGAGCCAAGGAGAGTGAGGAGAGTTTTAGTGGCTTTTTTTCTCCCTCCCTCTTTCCACCTTCCATCTCTCTCTTTCTTCTTTCTTTACTTAAAAAATAAAAAGTTTAATTGTAAATATAGTTCATGCTATGAATTAAAAAAAAAAAAAAAGCACCCTCTGCATTCTTATAATCCTCTAGAGAGTTGCCTATTTCTAAATTTAAATGTGTGTTCCTACCCTGTCTGAGGAAAGGAGGTGGGAGCTGTTCTTAAGCCAACCTTAAAGAAAGGAAGGCTGTTCTCTTATCCATATTTCTAATTCCCTTTAATGTGATACATTTGGCACAGTTGTGGTTGAATATTGTGAGGCATACAGAACTGAGGCTTTGGACCTTGTGACTTTGGGCAAAAACTTATTCTCTCTGCACCTCAGCTTATTTATTATCTGCATAATGGGGGCAACAGCACTGACTACATCTCAGGGCTTTTGTGAGTGTTCCTCAAGATAATGTGTAAGGGGGGCCATGACACACTTTACACTAAAGGAATGTCACTTATTGCTACCAGTGTGATTACGATCGTCATTCACTGCCCTCCTGCAGCGCTTTATTCCCCATCTGAGCAAGGAGGGGAGGGGGACCATTCACTCTTTGGAACAGGAAAACACCTCACATAGGACTTCCCATGTGGAGTGGTTTTACTAGAAACGAGAGAAGAAGCCTCCTGTTCTGACTGTGCCCACGAACACCAGAGGAAGGCTCTTCGGAGCTTTGCCAAGGAGAAAAATGTGAATGCCAGCTTCCATAAATGTTGTCCCCATTGCCGCAGCATTGTGATGTACCCGGTTTTTTTAAAGTGTCTACCACAGGGTATTTATTATTCAGCGATGATAATAAATCGCTCCTTCTGAAATCCAGGGACTCGAGTGTCATGGTGGGAGGAAGGCAAGTGCAGGGAGACGAGCTGCGAGAGACAGAGGTCCAGCCAGACCGGGGCTATTAATCATCGCCCTCCATTATTTCTTGAAGATTCATTCATTGTTCCATGGGTACCTAGAGGGTCAATTAGAGACCACAGACAGGCTTTTTCAAAGACACAGGAGGGTCAATTAGGCCCTCCTTATAATTTTCTGCTTTAACAGCAAATGCCAGCCTATTGCACATCAGATGTAAGGGGGTTTGGAATAAACAGGCTACTTTCCCTCCTCCTCCTTTCAAAAGAAAGAATTCAAAAAAAACAAAACAACCCCAACGTCGAGAAATGGAGGCGGCCTGCTTTTGGTAACATATGGCTCACGGTCAGGCTCTGGTTCAAGTGGGGCAGAGGGGAGCTTATCACTGAGACTTGTGGGGAGCAGAGTTCTTGTGGGTCAGAACATGAGGCATGGCCAGGGAATTTCTATGATGGAATGGTTCGTTCCTGTAGCTGAGGTGATTCATTTATCTTGGGTGCGATCTGACAGTACTGGCGTGAGGGCACAATTATAAAGTGTCTGCAAGGGAGAAGGCACGTGAAATCTATGGACGTAGATATTTACACTGACAGGTGATGTTCATGTGTAGGAAAGAATTCAACGAAATACACACCAGTACAAATTATTGTGCACGACACTGGTTTCTATTTGTTTTCCCTGGGTGGGGTAGACCATGTTTGAAACACAGGGCAGTAAAATCAAGAGAAAGGGAATTGTCCTAACTGGAAGGGAGGTTGTCAGAACTCTGTGTATAGTAGGCTCTCAGTTAACTGGCAGCCATGCCAGATAAATGTCATATATTTCTTCAGTTCTTTTGCAGGTTGCTTGAGTTCCAGTGAATGGAGGGTCTACTGTATCTCCATTTTTTGGTATTTTTTTGAAGTGAGGTATTAGATTTTACTCTGCCCTTTTCTAAACACCTAGTCTTGTTGACAGAATGGACAGATTATTATATTCCTTTACCTTGAGGCCCTGTTATGCCTATCTACTATTCCAAAGAGATCTGGAATCAAAAGAGAAATGCTCTGAACGTACAAAACACAATTCCAGCTTTAGTGATTTCCTTTTTTGGGATCTCAGTAACACTTCTGAGCTCCAAATTGTAAAATGTATCGAGCACATGCTTGTTGAGCCCCGGCTCTGTGCAGGTGCTGTTCTGTGTGTCGAGAGCAGAGCAGAGAACAAGGGAGGCGAACCCTTCGCTCCTCTGCTTGGGCATGCCAGAGCCCTGGGCCTCTGGGGCCTCCTTCACTTCAGGGTCACGTGACCTGTATGGGATTCAAAAAAAAAAAAGGAATAGGACTGAAACTGAAAAGGGGTGAACTGTTTCTACTGGCGCCTTTGCTGAAACCACTGGCGATAGCCCCACTTTGCATTTTCCCCAGAAAGAAGACATGAATGTGCCTTTCCATGGGTCAGGCATTTTGTCTGTTTGGCTCACCGATGCTTTTTCCGAGTCTGGAACAGTGCCTGGCACATAGTAGGCCCTCAGTGAATATTTGTTTGCTAACTGAACGAATGCACAGGTGACTGGCCTCGTTCCCAGCCCTCCGGAGCGGTTCACTTTCACGGCTGAGCAGCGCTGAGCCCTTGGCTGCTGCCACTGCCTCCGGCATCAGCTTTCTGCTCAGCGCTTTTGCATTCCAATCCCTGGATAAGAAGCAGGAACATTTCCCAACACTTGCACACTCCATCCTTGTTTCCAATGCCTGTCCCCGAAGTTGCAAATTGGAGGCTTGCAGATGTGTTTTTGTTGGGACTGCTGGGTTTTTGTTTTCTTAATAAAATAAAGTGGTTGCCAACATTTGAAGAATTGGGAGACTTTGCATCCCAGCCCGGACTTCCTGCTCCTCTTGAACAAGCAGAGCTGGCCTGATTGGCCTGCATGTCCCAGGGGCGCCAGTTGGCTGGACCTGCGCAGGGCCCTCCTCCCTCTCTGGAACCTGTGCCCTGTTTTTCATAGTGCTCATCAGGCCCACTCCCCACATTACAGGGATCGCCTGTCCTCTGGGCATTGGAGTTTGCAGCCCCTGTATGCCAAGCACTGTCTTTTGTAAGCCTCACCCTGGGGACGGCCTCGCTGACTCCAGACGGCTAATTCATTGAGCTGACCCACACGTTAGCTCCTCAGTCCCACAGCTGATGGTTCTCTGAAAGCACAGGCCTTGCATGTACTGATCCTTCGGCCTAGACTGCTCTTCCTTCCTTCCCCAAACTGACTGACTGTCCTGGAAGATGTGTCTGAACCCTAAAGCCCCTCTTCCCACAAAATTTGAGTATGAGGTGGGCACCCCTCAATCCTCCATTGTTCCCCTAACCTGCTCTGCAACTACAAATTTATTGTGTCTGATTACTCTCAACACTCGCCAGCCACCCCAGACTGTCGCCCCCCCTAACAAGAAGGACTTGGTTGCTCATGGCCATCCCTTGGACAGCTGGACAAGATCCGGCCCCTGGGGAAAACACACATGGTTCTGTCTAGATGGACTAGCATGGGAGAGAGACCGTGGTTGCGAAGGGAAGACCAGAGGTGCTTCGGGACTCCCAGCAGGCTCTGGATCTTATCTCCATGGCAATGGGAGGTGTTGGGAAGCTGCACAGATATTTTGGTGCCCTGTACATAATAAGGGGACTGAGTGTGCATTCAGAAGGAACCCTCTGGGCTCAATGAGCAGGATGGGTTGGACAGGAATAGAACTGGCAGCGGATGAACTCTTAGAATAGTCCAGGCAAGAAATTGTGGAGGCCAGCCCAGAGCTGGATGTACAAATCAGTTGTGGCTATTGATGGGGTATATAGAGGGGCAAGTAGACAAACTTCTCATGTGGGGAGGGAGGAGGGGGCCAGTGGATTTAGGAGGATAACCTCACTCTGGTTTATCCCTTCCCCCAAACATTGCCTTATCACCAAAGCATGCAGAAAGCAGCGGCTCGGAGTGTAGCCTATGACTTTAAAGCAGCACTATTAGCAAACATGCACTGGCTTGGTTTTTAGTGTGTGTATATTTTTGTGTATTCCATGTGGATTGCCTGTGCCTTTCTTTTCTTCTTTTTAATCCTCCTCCTTAAGGGAAACTCTGCTCTTGCAGTAGCTTCTTGGTAGAGTGTTCTAACTAATGACTTTAATCGTGTGAATGTATAGCAGAAATGGACAGGAAAATCCTCAGCCCATTTATCTTACAGACCCCAAGTGTACAGGCACAAAACCACAACTTCCACCCTTTTTCTCCCCCTTTATTTCATACTTTACCTCAATTTATGACTTGGCTTACAGTCTGTTGCAGAAAGCTCAGCTCCCCAGTGTCCTCCTGAATCTACATTTTTCTATTTTGCTTGAAATAGCCAAGGTCTCGGGAGTTTGCCATTATATTGCTTCAGAAAAATTAGTGACATTGAAGGGTTCTTATCTTTTGTGTGTATCATTTTGGTTATAAGAAGAAATTTACAAAGCCGTTTCGCCCTCTCTGCATTTGGGGAGATTATATTACATGGTATTTGATTCAAAAATGTCCATCTACTTGTATGTAGTTGCTTAGTTTAAGTCAGTGCTACCCAAACAGTTACCTCATGTAGAATAAATTCAGAGCTCAGCTTGGACCTGAAATTTGTCTTACTTGACTTTGTGTAAGGCATGCCATAGGAACATAATTTCAGTCACTGACCATCTAGATTCACTGGTATAATACCAGGTTACCACCAGGAGTAAAACTGATGGTAAATATTGTTTTGGAGCTAACTCTTTAGTAATTCATTTAAAAGCAATGACAGAGCTCTGGTGATTAAGTTTCTGTGTTAAGAATTTTACACTCGGAAGGCATAGTCTTTGTGAAAGCCGAAGAGATAAATAGAACAAAATATGTATGTTAAAGCTGGGATTATTGCATGCTGCTGCGTTGGTTTTGGATTGCTGCATAACAGATTATCCCAAATTTAGCAGCTCAAAACAACACCCAGGTATTAGCTCCCAGTTGTACAGGTTCGGAGTCTGGACAGAGGGTGAGAGGGTGATTGGGTTCTCTGCTCAAGGTCTCTCAAGGGCAAATTCGAGGTGTCAGCTGGGGCCGGACTCCTTCCTGGAGGCGCTGGAGAGAAGAATCCACGCCTATTCCTTTGGCAGCAAAATTCAGTTCCTTGCTCTTGTAGAACTGGGGCCTCTGCCTCCTTTCTCTCTGTCAGCTGGTGGCCACTCTCAGGTCTAGAGGCCACCCACCTTCCTAGCCACGTGACCCCTTCCGTCCCCACAGCCGTCAGCAGAGACTATTGTGCACTGAATCTTCTTGCTTCGAATTCCTCTGACTTCCTTTGACTCTGCCATCTAGACTCAGATTTAAAGTGCTCATGTGACTAGGATAGTCTCCTTATCTTAAGGTCAACTGATTTGGAGCCTTAATTAACATCTGCAAAATCCCTTTACAGCAGGATCTAGATTAGTGATTGATGGAATGGCTGTGAAAGGCCAGGTGTGCACCAGGGGCCAGGAATCTTGGGGTTCGTTTAGAACTCTACCTACCAAAGCCACATTAAAAAGAATGAATAACAGAAAACAATGCTTAGATCTTTTCAAAGACTTTTTCAGAGGCAGGAAGTTAAATATAAAAGAAAGAGGGTACTCAGGGAAGATCTAAAACACAAAGAAAGGAAGTATAAGTAGAGAGCCCTTTAGATCGGGGTCAGAGATGTGGTCCAGGGCAAACATGTTTTTCTTGTGAGCCAAGCATGTGATTTTGCCTGAAGGGGTGGAATGGGGCTTGGCGGAAGGGGGCTTATATGGCTCAGGATTTTCAGGTACCAGCAAATGGAGCTGAGTCCAAAAAGTACGGTCTCTTATGAACTGATGTGAATCATCATCTTCCCTGTGCCTCAGTGTCCCCATCCAGAATGGGTTAATATTCAGGATGGCTGTACAATTTAGCAGTAAATGGATGTTCAGTTGTTCCTTGTTCAGGCATACAGTAGGCACTCAGCAAATGCCCTCCCCCCTTCTTTCTTCTGAATAGACCTGTCAAAGCAGGTTAGGTGGCATTTGATCCAAGCTCTCTGGAAATTACGAGCTTCTCAAATTTTTCCATGGTGTGTACCTACCAGGCAGTAGAAAAGGAAAACGGGACCGGAGGAGCCTGTGAGTGTTACCTCGAACTCCCACTTCACACACAAAAGTGCTCAGAAATCTCATTTTATCTCAAAACCCCAGGTAAATTCTGTAGTCTACTCCCAGTGTAGGCTTGCCATATTAATACACATAAGAACTAGTGGCATGTAGGTATTTCTCCTTTGTCATGGCTTCTGGGTTGTCAGGGCCAGGACTAGGCAAGCCAGACACCTGAGGTGACCATTTAAGGAGACACGCCCTCCTGCGTTCCTGCAAGTGCTGATCTGTGTGCTGGATCCTCATCATCTGTGGCTACTGAAATGTGTGCCTTAGGCGTCCCCTTTGCCTGGCCCCAGCCTCCATCCTGTATGACACACATACACAGTGGCAGAAGCCTGGTACCAAACATGGCTTCCTGTCAGAGAAGGTGGTCAGTCAAGCCCGCCACCTATGTCCATGGACAAGCTGATAGCTCCATTTTACGGGGATGTCGCATGCAAGCCACTAGTCACAGTCTTTGACACAGGGACTATCGTGTTGATGGAAGTGATGAGCTCTTAAATGCCGTGACAGAAAAGCATGTGTACAGTGATCATATCACACAACTGTGTGCCTTGAGAGGCGCACAAGGAGACGATACACAATCGGTTAATTACATAAGGACAACTTGAACAAACTTCACAGCTCTGCTCCTCACCCCGGCATGTGCTGTGCAGATTCCTCTGAAAAGGACTACAGATGTTCTATTTTTTTAGTCCCTCCCCCTAGCTTTCTTTCTTTGCACCCATGGTTCTCGGCACTTCAAGCTAAATATAATGTATCTGATTTCCCATCATACATACTAATCAGGTTGGGAAGTTGTCTTGTGAGGCTTTAAAAAGCTAGCCAAGAGAAGTGCGATTGCTCCAAAGGATGTCTGCAATCAAGATGATTACATGGGAAAATAAATCCTCATTTATGTCGCCGAAAATGTCATTTGCGAAACACTCTGACAATGCTTTCCTTTCAGTCCATTTTCCAGCGAATGGAACTTTCCTTTTATTTTATTTATTTATTTTTTTTTAATGTTGTGAATATCACTGAAGCAATTGCAGTTTCAGGGTGATGTGAGGTGGTTCAGGCACTCAACTGACAAGCATTAATACCCCCAAAATATTGAACAAAACCAATGTAAAAGAAAGAGTTCAGGGGAAGCCGGGATGGCTCAGTGGGTTAAGTGCTCACTTTGCAGCGCCGGGGACTGAGGATCGAATCCCGGCCCCGGCCCGTGCGGAACCATATGCTGAACTGGGGAGTGCCCCCAGTTCAGGTCTCTCTCTGTCTCTGTATCTCTCTCTCTCTCTCTCTCTCTCTCTCTCTCTCTCTCTCTCTCTCTCTCTCTCTCTCTGTGTCAAAAATAAATAAATAAATAAATAAAACTTTAAGAAAGAGTTCAGGACTACTCTGTGTTTAAAATATATGCCAAAAAAAAGATACATGCACACAAGTGTGAGCACACACACACATGCGCACACACACTTCTTTCTTTTCACGAACACCAGCTTTTAGTACCTGTGGTAGATGACAACCCTGGGCATGGATTCTTCTGTTTCCTTGTGTTGTGATGTCCGACCTCTCCCATCAAAAGGCGGAACTTGCATTGGCCATGGTGGCCTTTGTAAACGTGACCAAGCAAAAGCTTGAGAAGTGCTTCTCGTTGAGGCTGGCCCACTTCCTGCTTTTAGAAGCCTTCCCCTTCGGGTACGCACAAGCCTGAGCCTGCCTGCTAGGTGGTGAGAGACGCACAGCCGTGTGGCCCTATTGCCCCCACCAAGAGCCAGCCTACCCCGGGGACAGAACTGCCCAGCTGACGGCAGACACCTGCCCGGCTGAGCCCAGCCCACACCATTGACCCAAGTGGCCGCAGGAGGTCATGGTTTCCACATCCCCAGACTTCACAGCCCCTTCTTTCCTATCACCAAGTACCTTTAAGGATATGGGTCTTAACAGCCAACAGTATCCTTCGGAAATTAGGCAATTTTAGTGTCACCCAAGTGGGTTTTACTTCCTCCTCTGAGGATTTCTGCCACAAGGTGAAGATTGGCAGTTAATTGAGCACCAATGATGTACGGGGAGTGTGTAGATTGCTTTTTTGGTGTGCTTTATTTTAGTTCTCAGATCATGACTGTCTTCAGTTTACAGTTGAGAGAATTGAAGATCGGAGAACTGAAGTCTCTGAATAGTAGTCGTAGTAACAGTATTGATGACAGTCATAATAGTCATTAAAATCCTCACAGTTACCAGTGTTACCATAGCAGAAGCTTACCTTTTCTGTGTGTCTTCTGTGTGCCCAGCACGAGGCTAATGCTATAGATTCACATTGCTTGTTTATCCCACACTGTGAGGTAAGTATGCTCATCACCCCCAGTTTCAGATGAAGAAACGGATGGTCATTATCACAAGTCCCACCTTACTGAGGGTATGATTGGCAGAAGCCACCCCCAATCCCTCACCTTTTCACAAGGCTGTGCTGATTCTCAGAGCCTGTCCTCTTCCACTGCCAAGAAGTGCCAATGTCCCTAAACTCACCCCCACCCTCCAACCCCCACCATCCCAGACTGATGTATTTCTAAAGGGTGCCCTTTTTTTTGTAAAACCAGGACAGGGGGAACCAACTTGGTACTTTCCTGGATTGTGGAAACTTCCACTTGGGCCACGCTGCCTTTGGCTGAGTCAGGGGAAAGGAAGGAGAAAGTTCAAGTCAGCCTGGCGCAGGGTGGCCCAGCCCAGGGCCCATTACCAGGCTGAAGTGACAGAGTGTGGCATGCCTGCGGCTCCTCCTGTGTCTAATGGAACAGAAACGAGCACCTCAATGCCCTTGTTTTTCAGTGGCTCGTCCGGGGCTCTGTGAGGTTTATTAATCTTCGTGTATAATGGAAAATGCTTTGCCATTTTAAACTTCGAGCCGCCGTTCACTGCTTGGTGAATGGAAGGCAGCGGGCTCCTTTGTCTTATTTGCAAGTAGCGCATGGGAGAGACAGGGCAGAAGAGCGTCGTCGTAAAAATCCATGCGGGATTTGAAAGTGTGCATTAATGCATGTGTCCAGATGGTTCTAAAATATGCCACTTTAACCAAAAATCATGCTCTGAAAAACTCTCCTGAAGAACATTGACTGTGCATAATAACTGCCTTGAGTAGGGCCATAATTTTAGAAAATGTATGAGGTAGGGGATGAAGATGAGGGAGGAAAATGGTTCCTACTTATCATTGCATTGTCCGTCCAAATGCCTGCTAGGAAAAAAAAAATCCACGTAATGCAAGGAACCATGGCGATACTTAGACCATTTAGAATCACTGTGAGTTATTACCCAGAAATTGCTAACCACTGCTTTCTAAGTTCTATATTAAAAATGAAATAAGAAAAGACCTTCAACTTAAACTCCAGAAACAGCTGCCGGTTCATTACATGTCACAATATTCACACTAGTGTCTGCAAGTGTATTTATTCTTAGGTTTGTTTTCTGCTTATGTCTTACGAGTTTTAAGGGCCATCCGTCGAAGCGTCTAATAATCGTAACGCTGTCATATTTACACTTGAGGTCTTATTATCCTCCCCTTAGCTGTGTAAACAGATGAATAACCTGCTTTCAATGTACCCAGATAGCGCTTGTTGCAGACTCCAGGCACAGTGAGATTGGAGGCATCTGGTGTCAGCCTCCCCAGCTTGTTCACTATGGGGAGGGGAGCATGTCCCAGATAAGACATCACAGTGAGGCAGGAGGGGTTACCAGAGAGGCCACTTTATGCACAGTGGAGCCCTCAGGTTTGCAAACCATTGTTTAAACTTACAAGAGGCCTTTTGACTTAAGAAAAAAAGAATCATGTGAGGAGAAATATGACTTGGTATTTTTTTTTTTTTTAGCAAAGACGTACTGTTTCCCACTGAGAAGTCAGAAATAGAAAATGCTTCATTGTCTCTGTATATTGTGATTAAAACAAGTGGATGCATATTCACTGCATTAAAGCAATATTTTCTTTTATAAAATCTATTTCATGTTACTGTTCAAACCCCACATCCACATTTGAGTTTGTGTTAAATAGTTGCCATTTTGTTGACATTCACCTGCATGCTTTTCAGTGGGTCATCTCTTCTCATTTGCAATATACCTTTTTAAGGAGCAGTTGGAAAAAAGTGAAAAAGAAAAAGGAAAACAAAACATGTTAAATGTTAATGATTTTTTTCCCAACTGCAATTTTGTCAGCTCCGTTTTGTATATATATGATTATGAAGCAATTTGCATGAAATTTACACCTTTTCAAATTTTGAAAATTGCCTTGTTGAAAAAGAATCACTGTGCTTCTCAATACCACACTGATTAATCACAGTTATAGAGGAGACATAACATTTTTATTAAACTCTCAGTGAGCAGGAAAATTAGTACTTCCTGCAATAACGACACTAATTTCATTAGTGAACGTTTTCATTTATAAAGTGCCTCTTCCTTATCTTGAACCTTTTATCCTTTTCTTATGGACCGAAGAGAGGACATAATCTTTGGGAGGTGATAACAAATCATATTCATAATATGATATGACCTCATCAGCAAGCTACCACTTCTAGCTTATCCCACTTGTCATGGGGTGCTCTTTAAACTTCCACTTTGAATTTCAAATTCGAGAAGAGATGGTTTCTATCCTTAAGAACTTGCAATGAGATGGTTATTGGTGAGATTCAAAGTCTAAAATGATCAGGTGGATTAAAGATAAAATACAGCCTTTTGTTGATTTATTTTCCCATCACTTCTATATTGGATGCTTACAATAGAGGAAAGGCCTGAGGTCCTGTTTGTGTTTCTAGAAGTTGAACTGTGTAGGCAAGGTCAGGAAACTCGTGAGGGGGAGAGTAAGGCAACTGGGGAAGGGATCTGGGGTCCACATGTTTTATTTACATATAAACTCACAGATCTCATATAATCTTCAGTCCACCTCAGATTTCTTTCTGAACCAGTAATAGATGGACAAATGCAGGATTATTTATTTACTGCCTTCCTACTAGATGCCTGTTCAATGTGCTAAGGACACAAAGGTGAATCACCAGACAAACCGGGTCCCTCCCTTCACAGAGTTCACGTTCTAGTGGGGGAGCCAGGCAAGAACCAAGTCAATGACTAGATCAAGTATATTCAACAGTGACACATGTTCCGGGGCAAGCAAATGTGGTGGCGTGCAAGAAAGGACAGTCAGGGAGAGAGAAGGGGTTAGAGCCAGGTGACACTGAAGTTGAGGTTTCATTGGGGAGAAGGAACCAGCGATGTAAAGAGCCAGAGGAAAAGTGTTCCGGGCAGAAAGAATCCGAAGTGAAAAGGAGCCCTGGCAGGGCAAACATCCATTGGTGAAGAGATGGCATTGGCCATTGGGCTTGCTCATGTGTCCTGTGATTTTAAATTTAGAATCGAGGTCTATGCTTGACATGAAATATTGATCCTTCCTTTGTGTCAATGTGAGCTGAGAAAGCTGTATATATTCAGAGTAGAAGAGATATATACATTTCTGAACACCCAGTGCGGGAGAAAGGGGGCAGCAACAGCTTCTAAGTGTTAGGAACGCAGGCAATCTTCTCTTCATATGTTGGTTTCTGTAATATGTAAGTTATATAGCTTTTTCTGTGCCAGTCATGCTTTAGAAAAGTAAATGACTTGTCCAAGGTCCATATTGCCAATAGACTTGGGAGCCAAGAAACTGAACATCCCCCAAAGGACATCCATATTAAGTAGGGGAAACATGTTGGTGTATTTATATAATGGAATACTAGAACAGTGAAAATGAATGAATTCCCATAACATGCATCCACATAGAAGAACTTTGAAAACCTACTGTGGAATTTAAAAAGCTGTTGCACAAAGACTATACCCAATATAAGTTAACTTATATAAAGTTCAAAATCTATGCAAACCTGAACAAATCATTTGCACATATAAGGTTATATGCTAAAACTACCGGTATAAAGAAAAGCAAATGAATGAAAAACACAAAATAAGAAAAACAAAACAAAACAAAGAGCTAAGCATCTGACACCTAATTCAGTTTTAAAATACCAGAGCATTTTTAAAGTTTCACTATTATGCAATGTGCATGCATAATAAAAGATTTCATGTAAGTGAATTATGTATATTTTAAATAATGACAAATAGAATGGCTACCTATTTACCTACCACTCAACTTAAGAATGGAACTTTTCAGTACTTCCCCTGTGTGTCTCTCCCCAAGACATCACTCTCCTTTCCATCCCACTATTCCCCACCCCACCCTTTGTTTGGGGAAGCACTAGCTCCTACTTTGTGTTTTTTAACAGAGGAGAGGCATGGTAAAGACTGTATTTTAGGCAGGCATCTGACACACAGGATCAGAATGTAGGGAAATTAGAGTCACAGGGGGCAATATTACTCTCTAGTTTTTTTCACCAGGCAACATCTCACCTCTAGATGAGTTTCACTCCTAGATCTTGAAGATCAGGGTTCTCAAATACAGACCGTAATAAGTGTTTGGGACATTTGTTTAGAGGACAGTAGACTGTGGAAGGCTTGTCTGCATAGTGTCTAATGTCCTGAGGGCATGGTATCAGTCCCTATACTTTATAGAGACCCTGCATCATGATCAGAAAACAAGAGGATTTCTGTAAGAAGACCCAGATGGTCTGATTTTATCCTATCCTGATATCCTGTGACATCGGCTTTCCTTTGGACTGGAGCATCTGATTTTTTCCATTGCTTCCTTTAAGTTGTGCATTTGACAAATATTTAGTAAGCCCCTACTATGTGCTTGGCTCTGTTATAGATCATGATGCCACTTTGAAAACATCACCTGAAAAATGCACAGCACACTGATAAAGCCACCATCTGGTCTTGATAATTTTTAACAGTGTAAAGACAAATTTCATTAAAACAAATCACAAAAGTTCTAATTATTTTTAACCCCACGTGGTGACGTTATCACCATGTGATGCCTCTTTGTACTCCCAGATGGAATATGCCTACATAAATACAGCAAGGGACATTTTTAAGCATGTAAAAAAAAAATCAATTTTCATAAGGTTACATCTTTTTACCTCTTTATATAAGACATGCTATATTAAAAGAGAGATTAAATTTTACTTGGTAGAGTAAAATGCAAACACAAAATTATTTTTTCATTTTTCAGAGCATGCACTGGATTATCATTTATTTATGAGGCTTTTTTTAATCTAGAATATATGGAAATCTTTTCTTGAAGCACAATATAATATTGAATTGGGAATGTTGTATGACATTTTCCCTCTTACAGTTGCATAGAATGATTCTCCTGTATGAATTTTTAAAAGAAACTTCAATATACTCTGCATTTGAAAGGGGAGAAGTAATCACCATAATCTTGAGGCATCTTTTAAATGGCCTCCAGTCCAGTCCTTCTATGTTTCACCCACTGTTCTGCAAAAACAATGCTTCCATGACTTCTCAGAACTCACCAAATGTCCAGTTTTCTTCAATGTATGCGGTGAAGCTGCATAGCCATGAAGTGGGGACTACCTAAGAATGCTGGCTAGGGCATCTTCGTCTTTTCAAAAGAACGCTTCCGAGGCTTGCTCATCATACTACCCTACACACACTACTCTCTGCTCACTTTTCCATGACTTGTCTGTTCTTTGTTTCCATCCCATTTCTGTTCGGCTATTGTTGTGTAACAAACCATCCCCAAGTGAGCTGATGCGTCTACAGGTGGCCTGTGCTGGCTTTCCTTCACTAGTCACATTTTGGAGCTCAGGTGAATGTGGCAAGTTGCGTGGGACACTCTTCCGATGGTGGAAACTGGTACCTCCTCATGCCTCAGAAGGGTTAGATGCAAATTTCGCACCTCCCACCACTTTCATTCACATTTCATTGGCCAAAGCCAGTTATCTGGCCAAGCCCAGTTATAGTGGGGGGATTTTATATTTTCCAAGGAGGTGAGACGAGAGAAAGGGAATTTTTGCTGAAAGAGCTTTCTACCTAGTCTTTTGGATTTTTTGGAGATATATCTGTGTGGTTTAAATATACTTTATTTTAAATGTTAATTTTTTCTCCGCAAAATGAAGTATAAGTGTGTTCATAGCTTATTCAGATTGTAAAGCCTTGTTCATATTTTAGCCTTCTTTAACAGTATAACCTGTAGCATATATCCCCCAAACTGCAGCACTGCCACATGAGTAAGGCTGCTCTAACACCTGTCTCATCATTTAGCTGGCTTCCCTTTCATCCAACCCCAAATTAACCAAGAAGGAAGCGTATACAACACTGGGTATGATTACTGACTTTGGAGTCAGATCAGCTAGAGTTCAATTTCAAACTCTCCAGCTTCCCAACTTTATGACCTTGGCCAATTACTTGGACGATTTGTGGGCTTTAGTTACTAAATTATCTAAATGGGAATGGTTGTACCTACGTTCATCCTTTACACCTTCATGAAGACATTTGTGATAATAACCCAGTTCCTAGTGCTGGAATGCCATTTGCTGGTGCTCCCTTTGACTATTTAATCGTAGCAGTCTTGGAGAAGCTGCCACCTTGGGAACAATCTATTGCTAGGGAGTGCCACTGGTACACATGTGACTTGTACACCGGTGGGCTGACAAATTTTGCCTCCACTTAAAAAAAAAATGAAAGGGAAAAGATAAATATATATATATTTGTATATTTGTACACACACACACACACACATACACAAACCCCTACATCCCTACATCATTTATTTTCAAAGCTGTATATTTATTTTTCTACAAAATCACCATATACTTCAGTACACTTCCATGATCTTGATGAAGTTGATTACTTGCAGTCACAGGCCTTCCACTTCGTGGTTTGTCACTCAAATCTGCTTGCCCCACTTCTTCATCTTTGAGCCACCTTACCCAGCATCTTATTGTACTCACATCAACACACTGATCACCATAAATGGCTTGCATTTGTCTGTGAATTTTAATTGGAATAACTTCTTTTCACTGTTAAGAATTCAAGGGCAGGTAAGCTGGGATGGCTCAGTGAGTTAAGCGCTCATTTTGCAGCCCTGGAGATCAAGGATCGAATCCCAGCTCTGGCCCAGGCAGACCCATATGCTGAACTGGGGTGTGCCCCCAGTTCAGTTCTTGCCGGGGTCTATGCAGGAGGCTCCCGGCCCAGTTCTGGCACTGTGCAGTCCCGCGCCCACCTGTGGAGTGAAACTATATGGAAAATTAATGCTGTCAACTATGGAGACTGCTCTGGGCCCTCCCCCTTCTCTCTGTCTCTCTCTGTCCCCCCCGCCCCCCGCCCTCTCTCTCTCTGTAAAAAAAAAAAAGAAAGAAAAGAATTCAAGGGGAAGCTGGGACAGCTCAGCAGGTTAAGCACTCATTTTGTAGCTCCAGGGACTGAGGATCAAATCCTGACCTGGTCCATACAGACCCATATGCTGAGCTGGGGTGTGCTTTTCATATGGGAAGCCCCCAGTTCGGTTCTCAACCCCTGGCTTGGTCTCTGGCTCAAGGGGGCATGTCTCCCATGTGGGAGGCTCCCCAGCCCAGTTCCTGTCCTGTGTGGCCCCCACCCACCTGTGTGGAACAAAACCATGTCAAAAACTGATGATGCGCGACTATGGAGACTGCTCTGGGCTCTTCCCCTTCTCTCTGTCTCTGTCAAAAACAATAAAATAAAAAAATCTTAAAAAAAAATTTATTAACAACACTGTTTAAATCGAACATCTGAACACTATACCATTTCGATGTGCGCTGGGTGAAAAATGTAAGCATTTGTGTGTGCATGGTCAAGAATGACAGAGCAAAGATACCATGTGATTACACGGAACTGGTTATATATCCAGATATGTATAATGTAACAAAAAATATTACAGAGGAGACAAAATTTATGAGCCCGCCCTCATAATTTAGCATAAGCACAGGTGACTTTGTTTAGGCTTGTGCCTTTTGTAATTCACTTTTAGGATCTGACTTAGATAGAATGTACTGAAATATGGTTTTTTCTATTTATCAATTTTACCCTCATAGCCACAGTTCTTTCAAGCTACCAGGACTTGCTAATTAATATTTTCACAAGAACATTTGTCATGTGGGTCCAGATTTCAAAAGAAAAAAATTAGAGCCTTTATTCTTGTAGATACTTTATAATATTAGTTGGGTATATATCATTTTGACCACCAGCTTCAGAAAGTACTTAGATACTATCTGACCTTCACACAAGACAATGAAGTTGTTGCTGTTTTGCCTTTCCAACAATTAAAAATAATCTTTTACCATTTGATGGTCTCTGGCAATTCAGTAATATAGTGTATATATATATATATATATACATATATATATATATATATACCAAATACAACTATATAGATAACAGATAGATGATTGTGATAGGTAGGTAGGTAGCTAGGTAGGTAGGTAGATAGGTAGGTAGGTATGTAAGTAGGGAGATGGATAGATAGACAGACAGACAGACAGACAGACAGAGACTAATGGACATGTAGTTGTTACAAACTGTGTGAAAGAAATTCATTTTCAACTATGGGTCATTTGGAAAAAGATCAATATGATACATCAACATTATAAGTAAATGAAAATGAATTCAACCTTGTGGTTTTCTGAAAGCCTGGTTTTCTGTGTGGCTTTCAGAATTGCATCTCTGACACCTGGGATATGTATTATCTGCTGCAAAATGTTGTCTGTGAACTGGTTTAATGGTGAGGGTACGTCCTCATAAATGAATATCATTTGTAATGCTATTATAGCTTTGTTGATTGTTAATATTATGACATCTTGCTTTTCAGAAACCTATATCACAAAAGAAGTAATAATAATAAGTTTACATCGTACTGGTTCTGCTTTTTTTTTTTTTCTTTGCCTTTTTCATAGTATGAGGGGTTTTTTTCTCTCTTTTTTCATGTCAGCCATTCCACCAGGTTTGCTCTCCCATTCTCAGTCCTGTTTCACTTTCTGTTTCTATTTTTAAGAGCTGTTAAAGATCCACTTAATGGTTCAGCAATAATTATGAAGCTCGGGCTTTATGGATGTTAGGGATAGCACTAGGGATGGCCAGGTGTTGCTTTGTTCTTAAGAAACTTATATCTTAGTCCAGGAGATGGATACTTAAATAAATTGCAACAGAATGTGATAGAAATATGTTTAAGTGACAGAGGACATCGAATGAGAACTGAGAGAGGGAGGCAGGGCCGGCTACAATGGTGAAGGGCTAGCTCAGTTAAGTTGAAGTTCATCAGGCAGGCAAAAGTGAGGAAGCCACCCACACCCAGACAGAAGGATCCTAGGAAGGGAAGAGTGGTAGGTCTTCAGAGTAATACAGGTATTTACTCTTAATTGAAGACAAACCCAGCAGAAGATGAGGCTGGTGTGGAATCCGGGCCTCAAGAAAGGTGCAATGATGTACAATGAATGGAACATGCAGACGGGATTCTAATTTAGAAGAGAAGGCCAACCAGGCGATCCCTAAGCTAAAAAAAAGAAAAAGAAAAAGAAAATTTGCAAAATCATCTCATAATTTAAGAAAGTTTATGAATTTGTGTTGGGCCTCATCCAAAGCCATCGCGGGCCATGGACAAGCTTGGTCTAAAGGTGTTGGTCATTGCTTCTGTTATGGACAGATTGCTACATGGAAAGACTGACCAAATAGCACAGAAATAATTATTTTTAGCAGGAGTACATTTTTTATAGCACTAGCTTTATAACCCAAAATTTGTGGTATAAATAACTTACAGGAGCAGCTTCTAACACTATCTGGTTTGCAGAGTTTATGAAGAATTTGAAGTCAAAATTCAGCTCCGCGGTGGCAGTGGGGGGAAAATGTGGAGGAAGAGCAATGTTCTGTGAAGGGTTTTTCTAATTATTCATTTTATAATGCCATTTATTAGGGCCTTCATTAAAATGAATTCTTCTCTTCATACCTCATATGCCCTATTCTCACCCCAAACATGCTTTGTAGTTTCCTGGTAATAACTGCCCACCCACAAGATAATTCTTGACCATAAGTCTAGTTTGGTAGCTGTGATAAAGGCTATTGTATGAGTTTAATCGTATGAAAACCAGCTATTGCCTGTAATAGAGTTGATTTGATATTTTTAAACAATATTATTATTGCAAAGCTTTCTTGGTCAGATTGTGTTTTTAACTGCTGTTGTATACCCTTAATGTGCAGGAAATGGCATGGTATAACAAGTATTTAAAAAGTATTTACAATTTTGATCTTATAAAGAAAAATATTACATATGGTCATTTGAACTAATTGCTAAAATGACACTACATTAATTAGATAATTAAGGGTCTTGAGCATGTGGCTATTGTATTCATTGGGCTGAAAGCCAACATTTTCTATAGCTGATAAAATGGGTTAGCATAATTCAAAATTCAATTGCTGTACCCTTTTTCATATGAATAGATAATACAGAATGAGCCTTAAATCTGGATTGGAAAAACTAACAGGAACTGGTTTTATTTTAATTGAGTTTTAAAGCACTTCTAGGCCATTTCATTGTCTTTATAGATTAACCCTTTGCTGTTGTAACCACTTGCCTGCTACTCTTGTTATCCCACACATTCATCATAAAGTTCTTTCTAGATTTATTGTGAAACACTGAGAATGTGTTCTTTACTAATACATTTCTTGAAACATGAAACCAAAGTCCCCTTGCCCTCTTCCTCTCTCCTCACTGAGAATAAATTCTACCCAAGGTTGGCGGTAGTTTATAGCAGTGCATTTTCTAGATGCCTTAACTTATCAAGGTTATTTGTCAGGAAAATTATCTCTTGTAACACCAGGTTCCCTACCTTTAGATGACAGGACTTAATACAAAAGTTTTCCCCATACCAACTAGTAGAGTAAGTTGATTTCATATCCTTTTATTTTATAAAGTTTTGCTTATCAGGTTTGTCATCCTCTATTTGAAATTAAAATGTGTGGTCTTCAGATGACCTTAAAGTAACTGACCCCCAAATCTAATCACTCCCAGCGTCTGTGAAAATCGACAAATATGTCAGGTATAACTCGGGGCATCAAAACATTGTTTTAAATATTTCATTTGTAGGCAAGACAAGGATCATTTTCAGGTTAATCCTCTGAGAAGGATCACTGGGTGCCTGAATACGTTTGGTTTCTCTGCATTATAATCAGCACTCATTATCAATGGATTTGTATGAGCAGAAAATGTACAGTTGTATGTTTTGCATGAGTGAATTATTGATTGGATTTACAGGCAAAAGAATATTCCTAAGTGGTCAATAGAATGGCCAAAGTATGTCAGTTGAAGGTAAAAATAAAGTAAGATCTATACATTTGATAGCAGTTGCCATTGGATCATCTTACATTTGTCATCTGAGGTTCCTGTTGGATGTAGACAAAAAACATTAATTGTATTAATATAGATGATAATTTGGCATCAAAGCGTATTCCTTATAAATAAGAAGTATCATTGTTTGCTTACATTTGAAATGTATTTTTTTTTAATCATCTTTTTTATATGAGCTGACACTGATTGGTTTGTCAACATTGTCTTTTCGTGTGTAAGAACAGTTAAAAAATTTGGATACATTTAGTTTTATGAAAAACTATATGTAATCCTTATATTTCTAATCCTTTATTGACCAATGACAACTTCACAAAAATGTCTTTGGTGGATTGGTTGTTGATTAGTCTAACCTCAGCCTGATGCATCATTTCTAATAGATGACTAATGACCCCTACTTAATAGTAAATGTGTTATTATGCAAAGTTATAGCTCAATTAACTCAAATTGAGCTAATCTGTGGCTCCCAGTTACTTTCACCCAAGGGTTTTTATTACTCCCCTTATTGCACAATGTCCTGGTAACCTATTAATTGGTAAGTCAGTTATGAGAGGGCATTCCATTGATGTGGAATAGGAACCCACTGTGCACCGGAGCTCGAGTAGTTCTGAGGTCATGGAAAGGAAAAGAAGTACCTTGATGTTGAGATGTCAGTCTTAAGCAGTTCAGTCAGTGCACATCCTCCTGTACACACTTGCCCTACTCAATTCTGACTTCAGATAAGACAAACCAGGGATTCACAGAGTGCTGGTGAATTTCTCCACTTCACTGAGCAGAGGTCTTGAAGAAGATGGGAATCTTTTGTCCTTTGAAGTCTTTGTCCTTACAAGTCTCTTAGTCAGAGCATCATGTAATGCGAAGTGTTTAAAGATACATGGTTCGACCTGGTGGTTCAGCCGAAGGAATGGGGCCCAGCCGATGCTGGAGCCAGGACTGGCTCTCTTGGACCTACTGAGTATGCTCCAAAAGAAAATCAAGCACATCAAGAGTAATTCAGACAATATTCAGATTTCATTTATGCACAAACGCTAGAGTCTAGCCTAACTAGTGTCAGATGAGATGACACGCTGGCATTTTCAAAGGAATTTCGCATCACAGTGACTTCATTAAGAGGAGTTTTGTGTTTGTCTTTTCTTTTTAAAGATTTATTTTATTGTTTTTGACAGAGGCGGAGAGAGACAGAGACAGAGAGACAGAGAGAAGGGGGAGGGCCCAGAGCAGTCTTCATAGTTATGTCATCAGTTTTCTACATGGTTTTGTTCCACACAGGTGGGCGGGGGCCGTGCAGTGGGGGAACTGGGCTGGGGGCCTCCTGCTTGGGAGGCACGCCCCCTCAAGCTAGGGGCTGAACCGGGGAGCAAGAACCAAACTACAGGCCTCCTATATGGGAAGCACAGTCCAGTTCAGCATATGGGTCCACACTGGCCAGGGTCGGGATTTGATCCTTAGTTCCCGGGGCTGCGAAGCAAAACCTTAACTCACTGTGCCATCCTAGTTTCCCCTGTGTTTGTCTTTTCTGAAGCAGAATCCCAGGTTATAAAATAAAATATGGATTGTGGGCTTCCTGGGAAGATATCCTGGGCAACAATTTTCTGAAAGGAAGCCTAGAAATATCAGTGGCCCGGGATCATCTTCCCAAGATGCAATTGACTCAATGATACTATAATGATAATATAAGTGCCTGTGGTGTCAGAGCACCAGGCCAGGAGTGGTCTGGCCCAGGAGCAGATGCCTTGATTGGTGTTGGTAATCCAGAGGTTTTTGAGTTAAGTGCTTCTGACATGCAGAATCAAGAGTCAAGGGCAAAGCTGCCTTTTAAATGCTCTTACTGAAGAGTCCACTGCAGATGTAATTGAACCTCTCAGGTGAAGAGCTTTATTAGAGCAAAGCTGGTTAGTGTTGCATACCTATTTGGGGGAATATTTTAGACGTCTTTAATAACTGCTATGTGACATTGCTGAAGGTCCTGGGCCTTCTTGTTCTCTAATAGTTCAAGAAGAAAAATGTCATTGCTGAAATGTTGTCTAAGCTTTGCCATACACTGTGGCCCAAAGCAACCCGACCCTTCCCTTCATAGTCAGAATTTATCATTATTGAGTTATTTATGTGTTTATTATATGTCCTTCAGACCAGGCTGTAACATCCGTGGGGCTCAGGATCATGTCTGTCTTATTTCTTTCTGCTTCCCCAACATTAATAGAAAGTGCAGTGTAATCATCGTTGCCACCTTTATCTTCATCATCACCACACAAGTAGCTAATATTTATTGTCATGTACAGTGTGTCAGGCACTGTAAGAAGGGCTTTATGTGAAACGTTCCTAACCCCAGAGTCAAGAGTCAAAAGCAAATTGGCCAAGAGGAAAGAATGTGGATTTTGGAGTCCAGACACTTCAATCCATGATCCCAATATGCTAATTTTCAGCCTAGGGACTTTGCACCAGGTCCCTTAATCCCTCTGTGCTTACATTTCCTCATCAGTAAAAACGAAATAGTAATTCCAATCTGCTGAGTGTGCAGCGAGGATTAAGCATGAGGATTGCTTTGAGCCCAGCACACAATGGGAGCCCAAGACAAGTGAGCGGAGGTGCTATTTTTATATACGTTGTAAAGTCTAAGCATGAGCTGTTCTGTTGAAAGAAGCCAGACACCTCCCAGTCCACACTAGAATCCCATTTATGTAAAGGTCAAAAGCAGCCAAGACTTCTCCACGTGAGAGAAGTCAGAGCCGCGGTTATCTTTCTGAGGGGCAGTGAACCTGAAGGGGAAAGAGAGCCGTCTTCTGTGTATTTACCTGATGATATGAGTTCCTCCATGTGTACACGTGTGAAAGTTCATTAAGCTGTACACTGAAGATCTGTGCCCTTCAGTGCACATACACAATGCCTCGAAAGGTAGTATTTGAGAGACTTTTCTATTCTTTGAGAGAGTTTTCCTCCTGCCTCAGTCAAAGCACAGAGTAGGTCTCCAACAACTGAGGTGCCTGAAGGCCAGAACGGTGGAGACGGCGTTAGGCTGAGATGACCACTTAGCCTGCTCCCGGATTCTGCTGAGACCGCTTCAAAGGCTGTTATGGATCCATTACTCAAAACCTGAACCTAAAAAGAAAGTCTTCAGCCATGTGCATGTGCACTAAATATAGCATCCAATTTCTAATGCTGTGGTTCTGACCACCCCCGGGTTATTTCTGACCACAGGGACAGCTTAAATGGTGTGGCCCATAAAAAGGTATCTGCACATTCAGACCAAATGTCTATCTATTTAGGGCCAGGAGGAGACTGGGTCTTGGTCGCTGTTCTCTCTGAGGTCAGATCCCAAGCTGAATGGAGAAGCCCGTTGTGACATTTGCCAGCCAGGAAAGTGGCAATTCCTTAGCATCCTATCCCTTTGGGGACCAGCCTCTTAGATAGGGGCCTTACTCACCCAGCCCTGGCCCAGGAAGTGACACCCACTGATGGATCCCTAGCTGGTCTTTTGCTGTCCAGAGGTGATTGGCATTAAGTCAGACAAGCCCTGGTCTCCTTGAGGCCTCCTGTTTTCTGCATTCTTCCCTTCTTGTCTTTGTCCCGGTGGTCCCGCCATGACTCCTTGAGAGTCACTTCATACCACAAGCTCTTTTTCTGCCTTTCTCAGGCTTGGCTCCCTCCCCAGAGGCCTGGCCCATCTTCCTTCCCCAGAACTCCTCGCGCAGGGGTCGATTTTTAGTTATGATCCAACCTGGTCGGATTCCAAATTGGCACCTTCTGGAATCTCTCATGGTCCTGTGTTCCCATCTTCGTGGCTGGCCTTCCTTTCCTTCAAGAGGTTTGATTCCAGGCCCCCCTATGGAATCATTGTTCCAACTAACTTGAAGCAAAATAAGTCTCCCCAGGCCTCAGTTTTTCTTATTTGTAAAATGGAAAGTAAAGATGAGAGTTCTTCCTGCTGTTTTGATTCTACAATAAGAAATATTTAGAGTGGGTCTCTGCCCCTGGCTCCTGCTAAAATTTGGCCCTTGACCCTGTTTCTTGACACGAAGCTTCTAAAACCCTTGTATTATGATTTCCTGGGTGATAGGAGTGTCTTTTGTTCTAATGAGGTAAGTGATGGTGGACTTCTGGGTGGGGACTGGTCACCAGAGAGACTGAGCATTAGAAGTTTGGAACTTTCAGCCCCATCATGTTGACCAACTCAGAATTTTAATTTTAGGAATGACATTTATCGAATGCCTGTTGCATGTTTAGGATAGTGGTAAGAATTTCATACAGATAATCTCATGTCTTCTTTATCACAACCCTGTGATGTAGATGCTGTCTGTCGTCATCTTGTTGACATAGGGAATGTCAGTTTTGGAAGGTTAAGTGACATGCCCAAGGTCATTTATCTATAAGTGGTGGGGCCTTACTTTCAGACTCACATTTGTTAGGTCTAAAATTTATGCCATTTCTACTACATACCACAGTGCTTGATTTTACACCCTCAGTGGGGATGCCCCTTTTCTAAACCTAAAAGATATTATCCCCGAATTCCCACAGGATCTGAGTTGGAAAACCCCTGCTAAGTCACGCCGTAATCCAGCTACTTGATCAGGGCACAATATATGAGTTTTCTTTTTGAAACTTGTGTAACAGTTCAAAGAAAGTAACAAAGTGGTGTCTAACTCTGATAAGAATTAAAAAAAAAATACCCAGTGACTCACTCACTCTCTCTCTTTCTTTCTCTCTCTCTCTCTCTCTCTCTCTCTCTCTCTCTCTCTCTATCTCTCTCAGGGTTTTATCATCATCCCGTTCATAATTGATTCCAAATGTGCATGAATCTTTCAAGATAAGTGTCTTATTGATTATCCTGAAAACAAGCGATCGCTTGGCATCCTGAGACTCGCTCACTGCCCTCCCCTGATTACCGTAAACAGAGATGTTGATCAGAAGCAATGTGATTTTCTGTGGCGGGCCTTCTGGGGCGTTGGGGTGGGGGTGTAGAAGGAGTGAAGTGGCCCAGATGGAGCGGGGCTCCCTCATGGTCATTGCCTTGTTTATGAGGAGCTGGAAACAGACGTTCACTGGTGAGCATGTGTGGTCTTAGACTGCATCACAGCCTCGTGCCAGGGCTGCTTCTTGGTAAAAGTTCAGTGTCCCAGCTGAATGCCAAGTCACTGCTGTCAGGAAATACGAAGTCCCTTAAATGACATTTTTTTCCACATGTTTACTTGTGCTTGTGTAAATCAAAGGAGCCTTTCTCTTGAAAATGATTAGTGTTTACAAGGGACTTAACCTCTTCTTTTAGGCTAATGGCAATTAGATAAAACACTCCTGCAATTACATTCTGCATTATGTGTCTGCTGCCCTTGCGATTCTGATTGTACTTCTTGGCAATGATGACCCTCACGCTAGTGCTGGCCTGCCTCACGTGGGTGCCGCGAGGGTCAGTATTGGTGACTCAAATGCCTAGATTTTCCTTGGGTGGCTCTATTGCTCCAGCTGAAGCCCTTGAAACATTCTCCAGGTGACAGTAGCACCAGGCTCGAACAGGTTGTGACATTTGGCAAACAGGAGACCCGACTCATGGTTTTTGGGTGCAAATAATGAAGACTCAGGCCATTGCATTAAGTTAGCAGCCTGGTTTTCTGAGGCTGCCCCTGGGGAAATGCTTAGTTGCTATTCTGGGGGACAGATGGGGCTATTCTGTACCCTGTGAGCCTGGCTCACAGGAAGCTCTTGCTCAGCAGCAACATCTACTCTTACTTGGATGCTGAAACGTATTTTTGAACTGGCCCCATAACTTGCTCAGAAGAGGTCATGAATAGCAGTGAAGTCTCGTTATTAGAAGCATAGAACTTAACCAAAGCTACTTGTAGGACCAGTGAATCCGTTTTTACTACCTGAGGGCATGGTGGCTCAGAGAAGGTGAGGTGGTTCTGTCCTTGTCTAATGTTCATTCCTGCTGAGGTGTCCTAGATCCCTCTTAATGCCTTTAACATCGAATGCATTTAACAGCAGTTGATTGGGCACCTCCCGTGTACCAGACTGTGGGCAAGATGCTGAGGATAAAGAGACGAATCGGAATGGCTCCTAGGGAGAAACACAGGTTGCCTTGTGGTGGTGGTGGTGGTGATAATCGTAAAGGAGGAGGAGAACTTTGGTCTTCTCAGGAAGAAATGGCCACTCTCTTCTTTGTCGCCTGCCTGCACTCTTTAATACTTTCTCGGCAATGCCTCTTTATGGCAGCATGATGATCACACTGAGATCTTTATTTCATCCGACCAAATTGCTTAGCTTAGGGTTTTCCAGAGAAACAGAGCCAATAGGAGATGATAGATGATGGATGGATGGATGGATGGATGGATGGATGGATGGATGGATGGATGGATGAGGAGACATTATAGAATTGGCTAACATGGTGGTAACAGCTGAGAAGTTTCACAGTCTACCTTCTGAAAGCTACAGAAGCATGAAAGCCTATGGTATAAATCAGTCTGGGCTAAAAGGCCTGGGAAGCGCAGTGGACGCACTGGTGTAAGTGTGAAGTCCCGAGGACTGGGAGCTCCAGTGTGTGAGTACAGATGCAAAAGGTTGTTCCATCTCCAGGAGAAAGAGTGAACTGCCCCTACCCCCAATTTCTTTACATTTTTGTTCTATTTGGGCCTTCAATGGATTAGACTCTTTAGGTCCTCCTCCACTCTGCCCATCACTAGGACCCAGGGACACCATGGAGAAGCTACAGTGTCTCAGGAGATAGTTGCTTAAACGTGAGATTCTGGTAATGACATAAAGATAACCAACTGGATGGTAAAGTGCCCTGCTTTCTTATGAAAAGACAGACTTCTGAGTGTGCAAATGGAGCTTATAGTGTGTGACTCTTCACTGTCTTTTGGCTTCCCCTACTTTAAGTGTTTCATAACCCCTGTCTGCTAACTCTTTTTTTTTGTTCCCCCTTACTTCATGTAGAACAAGAAAAATGAGGCATTAACCATGATGCTGCTTCTTAGCTAGAAAGCAAGAAAAGATGGAAAACCCTAGGGGAAGAGGTTCTTCCTAGAAGGAGTTGGAATTTGTTGGCATTTTCCAAAAGGATTTTACTATCTCTGACCATCTCCTACCCTACCTGAAGTCTATGATTATTATCACAATCTTAGTTTTTTAATATATCAGGCATTGTGAGAGGTCCTAGGATTGCAGAAAGAAATGAAGTATGACTTCTGTCTTTAAGGAGAGAAACATATGGTATAAGAAAAAGCAAACAATGCCTGGAAGATACTGGGCACTCAATTAAAGATTAGAGAGAGAATCTGGTGTGCTGAACACTCTTTTCAGTGGCCCATCAAGTTGTTTTACTGGTGTGGAAGACAGATCCAAGATAGTAGCAACAGTCCAGAAAGATGAGGGACATACCCTTTAACTTTACTGTTATTTTTGCTGCTGACTGAAGAATAAGTGGGATTGTCCATGTTGGGAAAGAGGGAAGAGCAAGGATAGGAAGTAGGTTGAACAAGAAGAATTGTAAGAACACAGTGTATTTGTGGAGTGGAAGCCATTTTTGATAAGTTGCAGCACTAGGTGTTGAGCAGGTTGAACCAAGTTCTGCAGTTTATATGTTGAGACAGAGAAAGGTGGCTTGTAACCCAGTAAAACAGTTTTGAAACCTAGGGCCTCTGAAGACAGTAGGTATTACCAGGGTACATCTTATACAATATTTGCATAAAGGAGTTGCAAGTTAGAGGTGATTGATGACAGTTCTGGTGGGTTTCATTTGCAGGATCTGATATCCAATAGGTCATGGTATAAGCCTCAAATGAGAGGCATGCCTGGAGTGGTTGCAGAGAAGTGGTTAAGAACTCAGAGTCCGGATTAGACAGTACTAGGTGCCACATGTAGCATCTAGTGTTTCTGAAGACATTACAAAGTCATGTTCTCTCAAACAATAAAATAAATCTTGCAAAAAAAAAAAAAGAGGCCACAGAAAACACACGGAAATAAGGAATACAAACAGCTAACTTCTAACTCGGTAGCTGCCGCATGTAGATGGAGGCCACACTACTGCATCTGACAGGGTCAGCTGCGTTTACTTAGCCCAAGGCTAGTTGATGTCACAACAGAAAGGGGAGTACAGTGGCAAAAAGGCAGGTGGAACAGCCTCTATGAACTACTACCACCACCTGACCACTCACTGTACAAATGTGCTCAAGTGACTCTAACCACTAGCATTTGTAACAATGCTCCTATTGACTTCTTATTTCAATAGATACCCAGATTTATTATCCCTCAAGGTAAGCATCGATTTTACCTTTGTCTCCATCAATATTTACCTCTGAGGTCAATACATGTGGATATTCACCTCAACTGCAGTCAATATCCATTTCATATTAAATATATGATGTACATATGTGAAAATAAAGAGCTCCGTGGTATAAAAAAAATGCTGGCTGTCATGGAGCTTCGGGCAAAATAGATGTGTTATTTTTGTTCCATTTTGTTTTGTTTTTACTGTATCGCTATTTAGAGGTCAGATTCTATTTTATAGAATAGAAAATATGTGCATTCAGCTGATAAGCTGGTATTTGGGGAAGGGCAGCATGGTGTCAAATAAACATCTAAGAAGTCACATAATGATATTGAACTAAATACAGTTACCATGTTTTTCCATGTATAAGACACATTCAGGTATAAGACGACTCCTACTTTTCTAATCCAACATTAAGAAATCATTGCAGAGTTACTCCTGTGTATAAGACGGCCCCCAATTTTTGGTCTTATACATGCAAAAATATGGTACTCAGGAGTTCCTGAGTTAAACGATAACCAGAAGAATAGAGATATCCACACAGATTACAAATGTGATAAGAATGGAAGCATATATACAGTTAGGACAGGGAGTTATTTCTTAAGTTGCTGGATTCTCAGAGAATTCACAGCTGAAGCAGGAGGAGGAAGAGAAAGAGAAAGAAGCAAAGGTGGTGTTACTATTACTGCCAGCAAAGAGTTGGAAACAAGGCCTGGACGGGATTCCTGGTGTATAAATTTACAGTTGCATTTGTCTGTCGCTAAGAAGGGCTCAACAAGGGTGGCAAATTCTTTCACATAAAAGAAGACCGGAAACAAGCAGTCCACGGCTGGCATGGCCACTCCACAGAGGCATCTTTGACCCAGGTTCCTTCTCTCTGCTCTGCAGCACTGCGTCCATCGTCAAGGTAACCCCCCAGTCCAGAATGAGCAGGCAGCATGCAAGAGAAAAGGTGTGATGAAGCCTAGCCTTCTCCCTTTCAAGGAGCCTTCTAAGTGGTCCCACACACTTCTTCCTTCCCATGGGCTTCAAGTCAGTCGCTTGGCTAAACAGCTGCAAGGGGGGCTGGGAAATGCAGCCTTCATACCTGGCTTCAGTGTGCCTGGGTAAATGGAGGAGCTCTGTAGCCAAGGAAGAGGGAAAATATGATTATTTGGGACACATTGGCAGTTTCCGCCATACCAGCTACTATAGGTTGCATGTCTGTGTATCCCTAAAATTTTATATGTTGAAACCTGTTCTCCCAATGTGATGCTATTAGAGTGAGGTCTTTTGGAGGTGGTTAGGTAATGAGTATAAAGCCTGATGAGTGGGATTAGTGCACTTGTGCAAGAGACCCCATAGATCCCCCTGAGACCCCCCCCACCATGTGAGGACACAGTGAGGGAATAGCCGTCTATGATCCAGGAAGCAGGCTCTTCCTGGACTCCGGAGCTGTAGGATCCTTGATCTTGGACTTGCCCCATCCCACCTTCACTGTCCTGGACTGTATCTGGATTCTTTAGAGGATCACAGGGCTTTATCCTGCTTTTTACTGCTGTAACAACAGTTTTGTCTGCCCAGCACCTTGTTCCATCATACTCGCACTACCTCACTCTTTGTGGTGGATATGGGACCTTTGATCTCCAAACAACAGCCGTGCCCCGACCCCACCCCCCAACCACAGGGATGAGCACATGGCCCAGGTCTGACAGTTCCCCTCTCCTGGCCACAGTGCTGGATGGAGGCTGAGCAAACATAAAACGAGAACACATCACGCCCTTAGAGGAACTGGCTGCCGCAGCTGGTGGGGAAGGGTTTTGAATGCCTTTACCCAGCGCAGTTACTCCAGGGGCCCTGCTGTTTAGCAGTATCTCCCCAGCTTGCACAGAGGAAGGCTGGTTGTTGAAAAGAGGGTGAGAGGCCCGGAGAGAATCAATCAGGGAGGAGAGATGAGACAAAGACACAGGGAGAGCTGGCAAGAGTGAAAGCTGATGACATGCTATGAGCCCTTGGGTCAATTGGCCCATATATTTCTCAGCTGCAAACAAACAGAAATTATCTTTGGGTTTCTTCCCCCAGCACAGGGCATCAGGGGCAGATGACCTTAGTTCACATTGGAGTCCCGCCATTACCATAAGCAGCTTGTGTAATCAGGAGCACATGTGTAAGTCTCAGTTTCTTTTTCCTCCAAATGGGAAAATATCCATTTGAGGATGAGATGCAGTCATGTTAATAAAGTCCTCAGCTAGCGTGTTGTAAAATTACTTCTCAACTTCTCTTTCCCCTGCCTTATTAATGCCTATCCTTTACCCTGTCCTCCGCTTCATCTCCTGGAATCCTTGGGGCCTTTTAAAGCCTATATATGAAGCAAGCCCATGTGCATATATGTGTACATCAATTCATATTACCCCACACAGCATTACAAAGTCAAGCCCCAAGATTTCCCTGGACTCTTATTTTCAGCAATGCTCTATAGCAGCAGAACCCCAAATCAGCTCAGACATTTGTATTTGCTGCCGTAAGATCTGCCCTCCCTCTGTGTTCCCTAAGTCTTAACAGAGAGGGCCAAGGGTGGACCCCAGAGTTGTCCTGATGGCTTTTGGCTTGTTTCTGCCAACTGACACACAGCTTACCCTGCCCACCCTGCCGTAGTCCAGAACCCATGAGGAGAGTCTCAGTCCTCATTGTTTTCAGGTCATATAAACCATGGCATTCCCACCACCCTTCCAGAAAGGGCTGCTATGCTGGGTGCACTTCTGGACGCTACAGTAGAGGACCAGCAGGCATCACGTGGGGGGTGGAGGACCTAATTGCTGTCCTGGGCCACAGCTCGCTCTTTTGTCCCTGTTTACAATCATAGGCTACCTCTCACTGGACACTGATTTCACCCTTTATTTATTTATGTGAAATTTAGAGAATGCTCCATTTAGAGAATGCCTCTGTCCCTTGGGATGTAAATTAAAGCAATGTCACTTTCATGGTTTCTCTGATTGAAATCCCCTTGTTTCTTTACATAGCAGCTGATATGCATTGCAGGGACAGGGGACAGACAGGACTGGATTCTTAGGGGAGTAGTGAGCTCTTTTCACAAGAGCCCTGTCCTTACTGTTCATGGCCCCTGGAAAAGGAAGCAGGACCAGGGCAGTAGACACAGGGCCCGAGGCACTATGTCTTGAGCCTCAGGGGAGAAGAAGCACCTGGCTAGAGACTGCGCTGCAGACACGGCTGCTGCAGCAGCAGCAGTTGCCAGAGAAGACGTTGCAAACCTGGCACAAGCAGCCACCGAGGACGGGTAGACACATACTTCATTGCCAACAGCTGCTGCAGAAACCACTTGGAGTCAGATAGCATCCTCCCTGCAGAAGGTGCAGCAGTAATAACCGGACAAGGGAAGCTGGAAGAACTACAACTGGGAATGCATCCTTCCCTCTTCCCCCAAAATGGAACCAAAGTTGTTCTTCCTGGGTCAGACTTGAAAGTCTTTTGGTGGCTCTGGTCCCCCTGCCTGAGCCCTGTCTCCCTCTAGCACGTGATATGCCATTTTGGTTGGGCCCCTGCATTGATCTAGGCCATGCCACGTCTTTGCAACAAACATGTCTGCTCATGGCATCAAGTGGCTGCGTACAAGGCCACATCTCTCAACAATAAGGCCTCAGTCTCCACCCCTAACCCCGTTTACTGATCAGAAATGAACAGTGTGCCCAAGATATGGAAGGCAGAGCCCCTTGCCTCTGGTCCAGGTAATGAAGATGGCTCGTCCTGTGATCTGTTCTCAGGATGGCTTTGGAATGGCTCAGCAGGCAGCTGCTGCCAGAAGTCAGAACTCTGAGCTCTGTAGAGGAGAGAAGGAGTAAAATTTACACTCGAAGTGAGGAAGACACTAAACGGTGGGCAGCTGGGTAGTTCTCATTCTTTGTTCTTTCTGCTCATTCTTGTAATCCAATTTTCTATAATCATATCTGGCATGCATTTGCCTAGATGCAAGAGATTTTATTTATTTTGTTTGTTAGTTTATTATTTTATTTATTTTTAATGTGAAAGTGAGCATGAAACAAAGGGTGGTATTTATACTCCCTCATTAAGGTTGAATATTTTGGATTCACCACCTTCATTTGTTGGTTTCTAGGCCTAGGGATGTGGTTGGTGGGTTACCTGCCAAGATGTTGGCCCTTCCAGAGTGTATAGTCTGGTGGGTGGGGTACAGTAATTAAGGTGTCATCGGGGTTATGGTGGAAGATGAGGTGGGGTGCTCTGGAAACCCAGAACAGGAATACCTGGTCCAGTTATGGGGTGGGTACATCAGGGGTGCTGAGGTAAACTCCAGAGTGAGACTTGTAAGGACATGAAGGATGGGCAGGGCTAGCTGAAGAGGAGACCCAGACCTATGAAATGTGGGCAAGTACTGCTGTTCGGGTCTGTGTGGGGGAAGTTCGGGCTGCATCATCAGAGGCCAGCAAGGAGAGTTGGTGGGAGGTAAACAGGGCCTGGTAGAAAGTACGAGGATAACCTGCTTTATTAGCTGAGTGCAGGGAGCGTAGTGAGTGCCCACCCATAACAAAGCGCTCATGAACATCCGAAGGGTTTCCACTGCTCTGATCTTCCTGCTGTGATCTCACCAGTGGTGACAGTTGGCTTTGAGGGGTTAGGATCACACTGCACCCCCGCCCCTTCATCAGATAAATCTCCAAAGCACACCAGCCATGACTGTCATGATCAACATGCCAGTTAAGTGATGCTGTGTTCTAGTTGTGCAGATGCAGTTTAAAGACCAATTCTTTGGGCCCCTGCACCCCATCCCCTTCCCACCTGATTGCTCTCCCCCACCCTATCATCTCCTGCATAGAAATTCTGGAGCCCCTACTGGGTCCTAGTACTTACATTCTGGAAGCTACTGTCTTTGTGAAAACTACTCCTGACCTAATGCTTCTTTTATTTTAATCAGCACCTGCCTTTATAAAAGGAAACAGCTTAGCAAGTAGGTACTCAGTGGAATAAATCCATCAGCTTCCATGAGCTCTGCGGCATGCATAGCACCTACCTCCATTGCTTTTTTTCTCCTTCATACAGTAATCAATCAATTAATCAATCAATTAATCAAACAGATACTTATTGGCACCTACTGTGTACCAGGCACTATATTCATTGCTGTGTGCATTGCTGATTTATGTATTTAGATTCCATGGTTGCTTTTACACATTTGCAAACGCCTTTTGCATGCATGAGGGAAGGGCTTTTATTCTGTACCATTTTCTGAGCAGTGTAGTGTGCCTGATGAACCATCACTCATTTGCCCTCCATAGGCGTTGCTTTCTGCTTTCAGAAACAATACAGGTGACCTGTTTTTAGCAAGGTTGAAAAACCAACACTTGGGTTTTTCTGGAAACCTCCAAATTAACTTCATTAGGCTTGCTTTATTTATTTTCTTCCATCTCTCATGTTTTTATGCTCACCAAACCCCGAAATTGTGGTGCTATAGCATGACTCAATAGTCAATACTTGTTTAATGGGAATCACAGTATATGAGTTTATAATATATATTTTTTCATGAATATACTGAATGTTTGCCAAGCCCCCTCCTTTTCCCCCCCTTTTTAAATTCAGAAATTTCTAGTTGTGTTTATTCCTCTCGTCAGCATACTTTATCATATCAAAGCCTTTTCAGACACTGTAAAACTACTGAGTTATGTTTGGGTCATGTTTTGCGGTATGCCCTTTAATACTGTAGCTTTAGAAATGCAATTTTCAGCCTCTGCTTATTAGAATATGATAAAGTATTCCTGGTCTATGTCCAGCTCCACTAATCTCCAGACTGCGCTTCATGAATTAAGCATGAAGATTTTAGTCAATGTGCTTTCAAAGACCAATGTTTAGGGAATCATGGATTTTCTACAAGCTGAGGGAGAAATCTATAATAGGAGGAACTGATTTTCAAACATCATATTCTCAAGAAGAAATGACCAGTTCTGGCCCAGAAACAGAAAATATTTTACTATCAGAATATTCTAGAACCAGTTAAAACCACATTGTGTGGTTGGGTTTATTAAAGGGGCGGCATTTTAAAACGTGTAAGTCTGTCTGTCACGTGGGAGGACTTCAAATGACTGCTTATTTTGGAGCACTCATGTAGATTGGGTTACAATCAAGAGGGGAATGCAAATTGAATTTATAAGGTATTATTAACTTCACGTCCCCCCTCTCCCATCCTGGTGCATGCTGGTTCATTTTGCTCTGATATAATTCAGCAAGGAGTCAGAGATCTCTTTCCAGGGTGAAAAGTCTCGCTTTGGGGAGAGACTGGGAAGCTCCGCAGATGCCTTCATCAGGCTACCTTGCGGGTAGGTAAGACCCCAACGTGTCTCCTGGTTTGGAGACATGAAAAAATCAGCAGGCAGACATCCTGAAAGGAAAACTCCAAATCACTGTAGTGGATGACATGGGGCACGACTCCACTAAAATGCAAAAGGCATTAATACCTAAGTGACCCCGATGTGCACCGGAAGGGCATGGAGAGACTTTCACCTGAGATAGAGCAGCTCCTAGAATCTTAGCCTCGATGTTTGCTGAGACCATATCTGGCGTCATGCGAGTTACCTTCGTAATAGCAGGCATCCTTTACTGAGCATCTGTTCCGTGCCCAATGCTGTATGAGGCACTTAACATCTGTAACTCCCTCAGATCTCCGTTTCTCAGCTGGGAAACTGAGGCACAGGGAGTTTCAGTGACTTACATAGGCACCGTTGGCCTCCAGGACAAGACTTCTTTTGACCCATCTAAATGTGAACCACCCCTTCACACCTTGGGACCACAGAAGCTGGTCCCCATCCCGAAGGTGCTGGGCAAGAATCTGGACACTGTAGCTGCTCTGGGCCGGGCTCCAGTGGTGGCTAGTGGTGGCTGTCATTTGCTTCTGTGGTCCTGAGTTCAAGACAGAAATGTAAATCATCTCCAATTAGGGGCCTGCTTCTTGAACATTTTCCTTTTGAGGGAGACAGGAAAATTCTGAGCTCGCCTAGGTTTATCTGTGAACCTATGGGATCTCTCAGGGGCTTTAAATTAATCAATCAATCCGCAGACATTGAACTGAATCTCTACCTTGGGCTGGAGACTCTGCAAAGTGCTTTAAATGGGAAAGAAACCAAAGGGCTGGCTTCCCTGCCCCCAGCCATTGCCCAAGGCTGCCTTCCATGGCTGGGGAATGGCCTGTCAGTTCAATCACGCAGCCCCTCTGACGGGCCTTTTTCACTAAGCTGGCCCTGTGGACGGCTCTGGCCATGTGTAGACACGGCCTCGGGAGGGGTACGTCCATCTCTTTTCGAGCCCTCGCCATTTAATCGTTCCTGACACAGTTTTACGAGAAATGTAGCAAAACCCAACCCTGTCAATCACCATTTGCTCCCAAGTCTCAGAGCAGCCCCTGAAGAACGCGGTGAGCAAGGACACATCCCAGGACACCTGAGGTGTAGGCCGTGGAGTGTCAGCACAGTGGGGAGGATGCTGGAGGGTCTTTCTCAGACGACCCAGTCTCAGGGTCTTGCGAAGATGCTCTGGGAATCGGTGCATCTTAGAAGAGGATGCTGGCTCTCTAAGTGACAGTGGTAGAACTATGTAGCATTTTCAGGATTCAGGTGCTGTGAGGGTCCCTGTAAGTGTGAATGTAGATAGAAGCGAGCCAAGTGGACATTAGAACACAGGGGGAACAGTCCCTAAACTCCAGCTCTTTGTTGCTGATATTTTTAAAGAGAAACAAGACTCAGGATTTTTTGCATGAAGTATTTTCATTTATCAATATTGGCCACCAATGGACTTCATTTTAACTCTCCATGAAGCAAGCCTGTCTGCGTGAGGAATGGAAGCCAGGTGCAGGGTGTGCCGGGTGACCTCTAGGAGCCAGCCAGAGAGGTGAAGCCACTCCCTGTGACCTCACTGTGGCAGGGCTGAGACCGGAATCCTCAGCACTCATCAGTAAGTCTTGCTGGCAGTGGAAACTGCCCTGAAGTTATAGCAGGGCAACTGAGCTCTGAACAGAGGCCACTCGGAGATGTCTAGACCTCCACGCCTCAGTATTCAGTCTCTGAACCAGAACTCTAGAACAGGCTAAAACATCACCCTGGGAATGGCACGGGTCTGCAGGCGTCTGCCCGAGGAGGCAGGGAGAGGCCTACCTGCCAGCCCCGCTGCCACCTGAGTCCTCGCAGGGCCATCTGTGACTTTGGACATACTTGGGAAGACAGCAGGACACCAGCCTTCCTCCCAGGGCCTCTGCTGTCCACCCACCATCACTAGAAGCCCTGCCTATACACATGTGCTCCTCCAGCTTCCACAAAATACCTGGGACAGTGACTTGAATACCCTCATTTTTCAAGCAAGGCCCCCAGGGCTCAAGGAATGCGGGTGACACTGGATCCGGTGATTTCCTGCATGGCATGAAAAACAAGCAAATCCAGGTTGGCCTCTCTAGACCGAAACAGAACTCTTCCTGCATCACCTGCCTTTCTTCTTCAATGCCACCTGCTTCCTTGTATTTACCTGGAAGGGGGCTGGGCCTCTCTGCCTTTTTGGGTATTTGTGACAAGAGTTGCAAACTCTGCCTTCCGTGGGCAGTTGGAGGCAGACCTGGCCCATACACCAGCTCATCTCAGAGTGTCTCTGACCAGATCAAAGGTCAAAGGACAAAAGGGGTTCGGCCCTCCTTGCCTGGGAATTGGGAATTCCCCAGCAGAGGGGAGAAAAGCCAGGAAGGAGAATAGCATATATTATTGCCAAGCAGTTACCACCCCCCACTTCATTTTTCCAAATTGTTAAATTCTTTTTATGTGATCGCTTTCCATTAAAGAGGAAGAAATAACTTTACCACTGGTGTAAAATATATACTTTCTAATGTAAATCAAGAAGCTATTAATACTGTAATAAGAACACGGTAGTATATTAATTGATGGAAATTGTAGAGTGGAATATTCATAATCACCAGCAGTCTTTTCTTTGGAAGGAACAAAGGATTAAGTTAGGGAGACAGTAATGGTATTGTTCGCAGGCTATTTCAATGATTTTCTCTGTGGAAGAGTAGAGAAAGGTGAAATTCCAACTGGGAATATTAGACTATGCAGATCTCTACTCAGGGGTATTCAGCTCTGTTTAAACTGCCGAGCTGTGCTCTGCTTATGATCCAATTGTTTTATTAGCAAAATCATTGCGTGTTTCATTTTGCTATAGTAATAGTGCAGTGTCTGTCTAACAATAAATTATAGACTCAGGCAAACAATGGTTTTGTATTCGGGATACAATGAAATATCTTATTAAAATGCAGGCTTCCTTAGGTTTCTGAAATTAGAGTCTTATTTTAAAATGATTCCGTTGGGCTTAATACACTGTTTTGAACTGATCACACTAACAGCATCACTCTTTTGTTGGGGCGTAGAGTACTGTGGGAGTTACCTGTTTCTTTAGTATTTTCCCATTCATATTTTATTCTCTTCTGGAGTGATGTTATTGGTTCGACAGCGAAAGGCATCGTGCTAATAGCATCATTCCTTTGCACACAAAATATATTAATAAAATGGGCTCAGAAGCAGTCATCTCCTTCCTGCCAAGTTTATCAAGCAGATATTCTGCTCCAATACTATTCTTATAGTGACAGTAATAACAAATTGCAGTTTCCTAATGATCACTTTATGCTGGGGACTACAAAAAGTGGTTTATATGGTTAACCTTGTAGGAGCCTCTTTCACGCCACCTAGGAATAGATAGTAGCATTATCTCCATTTCACAGATGAGAAGGTTGCGGCTTAGGGATATTAAGTGATTTCCCTCAAGTCCCACAGCTTGGTCAGTGTTAATACTGGGGCACGAATCTCTACAGTCTGGTCTTTGACAGCTTTGACTTATCACTGGCGGTTAAATTTCATTTATCTTCTCATCTTTTTGATTGGAACCTTTCTATGTTCTTGAACACCACAAGATTCAATACTTTCTGCCTCTCCAGCCTCCAGCACATTTTTGGAAATTGTGAATGGGGTCAAGGTGGAACAGTAAATGCAGTCAGATGTTTTCCATTTTTCTTTCATTGCTATTAATATATGTCAAGTCCCCATGAGGGGCCAGGCTTCATGGTAGGTGTTCTGTGTCCAATGACTTTTCTCGGCCTCTGTAACTGTGCTGTTATTATTTGCATTGCTGGGATGAGGCCTCTGAGGCTCAGAGTTTAATTCACTACGTAGGTTACTAGCTGGTGACTGGGGGACCCAGGAGAGCATCTCAGGCCTATCTGACCCCATAGTCTGTCCTCTCATCAGCCTCGGCTGCATCATAGATATCCCACTCTGATTATCAGGAAAATAGTACCCCTGGAGGTGAACACAGGAAACAATGTGCATTAACAACAAGAGCAACAAAAGTTTATATCCTAAGATGCAGATGAAAGACACCACTGACAAAGAGTCTGTCCTTGGCCAAACTGCAGTCAGGCCCCTCTGAATCCTATTCTCAACTAGGCCTCGACTTTTGGATGTCTGTGTCCTTTTTTTGCATGACCCAATTTTAGCAAGAATCCCATCAAGTTGGTTTAGCGGTAAGTCTGATCACTTCCTTCATTTTGCGTGTCCTCCAAGTAATATATCTGGTCACCCTGACATGCCTTCAGCAGGAATCGTGTTAGGTCAGTTAGCAAGAGTAATTTTTCCTCTTAGTAATGTACCCTCTTAATAATTTTCCATATGCCAATCCTCATCCTTCTGCCTGCCCTGGCCTACCAAAGCTCTGTTTTGTGTTTGGAGCCCAATCTCTCTCCCCTACTGCAAAACCCCATTGCAGTGGTCTCTACACCAATCATGACAGTCCCCCTGAATAAAGTCTGCCATGAATAATTTTTTATTTTTCTGTAACATCACTTAGTTACTTCACTGGTTGGACCCAGTGGGGTTGGGATGGGAAACCCAGTGACCACTGTCCCTCTAGCTGAATCTCAATGGACAACCTCAATACTTAGAACTTGCATTTGGAAGTCAATAGCCAACATACAGATGCTTCTGCATTTGGTTGGGTCTGAATTATAATATTTGTTCTCCATGTACTCCAAATGCTACAACTTCTGGGGATTCCCTTCTTTATTTTCATGGTGTGCCATACTGTGTTCTTATCACCAGCTCAGGAGCCCACACAAAAGCTTTACTCCACGGATGTTCACTTATAAATATGGCCCCTCGTTTACTCAGCAAATATTCACAGTGCTCTTGTGGGCCAAGACGGTGCTGAGGGCGGTACTAGGATAAGCAGAAGAAAATTCTCATCTGTCAGATCCCAAGGCCCATCTGTGACTAATTCTTCAACAGTCTGTTTAAAAATGAGAAGAATATAGACAAAGTAGTGAGTTTCTCAGAAAGCACATTCTATCCATTTTTTTTTTAATTTATTGTTAAATTTGATGAGGTTACATTGGTTGGTAACAATTAGACAGTTTACAGATGTACAAGTCCACCTCACATCATTCATGCATCGTATTATGTGCCCATCACTCAGTATCAGTTCCCCTTCCATCACCTTATATCTAGTGCCCACTCCCACCTCCCCCCACAACTCTATCCATTTTTTAAACTGTCATTTATTTTAGAATTGTATCCTTCACTTACCTTTTTGTTTTTAATGTTAAATATCTTTTCCTCCAATAAAGATGACAGAAAATAAGTTACATTTTCCTTCCCCTTTTTCTTTCTTTTTTGTTTTCTTTCTTAATTTCTCTTTCTGATTTTGTTTTCTTTTAAACGTCCTTAATTGGCAAAATAAAATGCTGGCAAGTCAATTTCTTTTTTTCTCTCTTTGATTTTACTACACCTTAACTTTAAAAATTTAGGAATGTCTGATGCACTCGGTACTACTCGATACTCTATTGTTCCCAGATTATTTTTTAAATGTTTCCCTTGTCTCTCCAGCCTCCTGCTTTCTCTGTGTTCCTCAAGGTGTGTCACATTCAGGCAAGCTGTGAGTAATCAATACTTGGTGATTTGACTTTTTAGCCCCCCCCAAAAAAAGAAAGAAAGAGAGAGAGAGAGAGAGAGAGAGAGAGAGAGAGAGAGAGAGAGAGA